>JAQZBX010060687.1:0-17253 GCA_029593785.1 Cabassous unicinctus
AAAAAAAAAAAAAAAAAAGTCTAAGAAACTGTGACAGCCAAGAGGAGCACAAATATTCATTCATCTCTAAGTATTTTTCCATTTCTCTTGTCATTTCTACTTTGGCCCAGCAGTTATATAGATGTGAGTTGTTTAATTTTCACATTATTTGTGAATTTTGCTTGCCTAAGGCAAAATTACAACTAAATGTAATGTGAATACAAAAATACAGCACACCAAAACTTATGGGATACGGCTAAAGCAGTGCTCAGAGTGCTATTTACAGCTATAAATGCCTACATTCAAAAAGAAAAATGATCTCAAACCAATAACCTAAACTTCAACCTTAGGAAACTAGAAAAAGAAGAACATGACCCCAAGTTATATATGTGAAAAGCCTGTTTTACACTCATTTTAGTCCAGAACTTTATTATATATAAAATACATCATTTTGGGAGCACTATTTTAGTGTAGACTGACTTCCAGCAGTGCAGCTACCACGTAATTGAGAGGAGATTTCTATTTTTTTTTTAATTAAAAATTTTATGAAAAATTGTTCAGCATTTGGGAAAAATCACCTGCTCCTTATGGGACTTGAGTTGCCAACATAATAAATACATCTGAAACCAGTATGCCTTTGCAGCTGTTGCATTCACAATGATTCTTTGCATTGGTCCAATTATGCCAGCAACCACTTACTTACCGTGCCTTCTAGTGTAGTCAGGCCTGAGCATTTATGTATTTAAAACAATTGACATGGTATTTTCTAATAAAATACTTATTTCACCTTTATGTTTCAATTACAGCATTATATTGATTTTTTTAAATTATGTTTATGGGTAGAATTTATTGCCAATGAATCTCATTTCAGGATATTATAGGAGACACTACAAAATATTTGTTATAAAAAGGGGGCACTGGGCCAGATTGAGAATGACTGACCTACACTTAAGCCTTTATGTGCCTGGACTACTGCAGATGCCTCCTAACTAGTATGTTGTACTCTGCTTTCTCTTTCAAGTAAAAGTACCTAGAGATGCAAAAATCACCAGTATCACTTCTATCTTCAAAACAACACAGTGCTCCAAACTGCCTAGCAACTCAGCCTAGTACTGAGGTTCTTCATGATGCTTCATAAAGAAATTCCTTCTTACCTAACTTATTACTATATCTGGTCTGCATCTGAGAACACTCCATTCAGAAAACCATATTTCTAAGGAGTCAGCAAGACATAGTGAAAAGAACAAGGATTTTGAATCCTAGCTCTGCCACTTATTAGGGGAATGATCCTGATCAAGTTACTTACCACTTTCTAAGTCTCAGCTTCCTCAGGATTAAGAAGGACCTTCCTCACACAGTTGTGTTACAGAATGAATGAGACACAGTAGAAGCTTCAGAGTTTGCTACTTCAAACTTGTATCTGTTTTGTTCATTTACATATCCCAAGGTCCTTGGATGGTACCTGGCACATAGCAGTGCCCAAGAAACTGTCATTGGATGAAAACTCATTTGACTTCTGAAACTTTCCCAGGCCTGCCCATCTGACACTGATCTCTTCAGTCAACCAATTAATGATAGCTGAGTGTTCATTATCAAGGTTCTTTACGAGAAGTAAATGTCTAGTTTCTGTTCTTAAGAAACTTAGAAATATGCTGGAAAAATAACAGGTCAACAGAAAAGATGTCACAAGACTGCAAAATTAAGAAACAAATGGGATGGACAGTAAGTGCTGCATATTTAAAGGCAAGATATCACTACGGACTGGAGTAATAGAGAATGTGATGTGGAAAAGGGATAAAACAGTGTAGCATATATGCATGGCTTTGTAATTTTCCCCACAACCCTTCCAGTTCTTTCCCCTTTTAGTAAGCATTTCATTTCTTAATAGTAACACAGCAAGCCTTGAGAAATAATTGTTTGCAAGCTTGTGACTGCTAAAATATGTTTAGACTTCTCTCCCAGGATACTGTTGCTGTGGAATGTGGATGCAACGCATGTCCTGTGGTCAACATAGGCTGCTACATGCGGGTGGACTGTAATAAAACCTGCAGCATGTACCAACTACGTAGCCCAGACACAAGTTAAAGATTAATGATCCCCGGAGAAAAAAGAATGTACAGGTGGTATTGTAAACTAACTTTCTTCAGGCGGTATACTCCCATCCTTCGATAACAGCAGCAACCCCCCCCCATCTGTGTATGCCATGGGACTCTAGCAGAAACTCCGTTCTCATACCCCATAGACTGTTTTTGTTCTGAGACCCTTTGTATTGCCACTCCTTTTCCTGCTTCTTTGCAGAGCGCTATTTTCATTCTCCGAATGGTTGCCTTCGGAAACGCTCTCCTGTTCATAAGTCCCAAATAAACCTCGTGTCTGATTCAGTGCCTGATGTGTTCTTTGGTCTTGCAGCTGCCCCAACTTGTGCCCTTCAGGAGTTAGGCTGAAACAAACAGCCATCTCTTTCAAGTCTTTCTCCATCTAATAGCTTAACCTGTCACTCCACTCCTTTGCTTAAAACTCATCAAAATGGTGCCAGTGCCTTCTAGATTTCTCAACTCTTTCACATGGTTTACCACATGCTTCACATGCTAGCCCCTATTCACCTCTCAAAACTGCACTCACCAGTAAGGCAAAGGCTAGCCACATGTAGCTCCTGAGCACTGGAAATGTAATGTAGCTAGTATGTATTGAGATGTGCTGTAAGTGTAAAATACACGCCTGACGTAAAAGTACAAAAAAACCAGTGTAAAATATTAATTTTTTATATTGATTACATGTTTAATTGATGTTACTGTGGATATACTGGGGTAAATAAATCACATTGTTAAAATTAATTCTACCTGTTTCTTTTTACTTTTTTCAACGTGGCTACTAGAAAATTTTAAAATGCGAATGTGGCTGGCATTATGTTTCTGTTGGACATCTCCCTGTCCCAGCTCTACATTCCAGCCTGAAAAAACCACTTGCAGTTTGTGACTAGGCCTTGTTTCTCTGGCCTGCCTCTTGATGAATTAGCAATCGGTGCTTCACTTTTCCCTCTTCTCTTCGCAGAGTTAAATTCCTACTCATTTTTCAAGTTTTAGTTTAAGCATCACTTTCTCCAAAAAGCCTCCCGAGACCAATCCGCCCCTTGCAAGACTGTACTAGGGTCTCCTATGTGACAAGAGAATCCATCAGAGCATTATCATTCATATCCGCTAATGCCTGTTTTGTCTGTCTCTTCGACAAGACTGAAAACTCCTTGTGAGGAAAGAGACCCCTCTGAACTGCTGGGACTTCCACGCCTACTAATCAACGCCTGGCACACACCAGACTCTCGGCTGAACGAACGAGCGGTGGGACAAAAATGGTGAAATAATGAAGGGAGTATAACGTTTCAGCGAGACAAGGGGGCCCCGAAAGGTGAGGCAGGCACTAGGAGGGAGCCCCGGAGGCGCCAGCTGGCCGGGCCGGCCTGCTAGGCCCGATCCTCCCGGCCCTGCATTACTGGAAAGGGGCGGGGGCCGCCAGCCGGACTCACCAGTCTATGGTCGATGTCGGCGTCGGACAGTTTAGTGGAGGGTGGCATGAACTCGGCGTAGCGCAGGCCCTCGCCGGTGGCAGAGACGCCGCGGCCGGCAGCCATGGCAATGCGGCCCAGGAAGACGCTCGGCGCTTCGGCGCCGCCTACGAGGCGACCACTGGGACAAACTAGCTAAAGTGCGTTCACTTCGCGGGTTCAGCAGGTGACTTATTTTCTGTGCTGTGAAGGGCGGAGTCCTAGCGCATTGCGTACTCACTTGCTGGGGTCAATTTATGCCTTTTGAAGCCTAAGGTTGACACTCAGAGCCAAGGCCGCTGGTGGTTTCATATTCGCGGGCCGAAGACCAATGTCAAGTCAACAGGGGCAAAGCAAGGTGGGAGAAGGGGAGTAATATTTTCCAACCTTCTGACTCAGGGATGCTTTAAGGATCAAGTGATAATAATAACAAAAATAAACTTAAAAAGGGATATGGAAGCAATTTGTGTGCTGCACTTACAAAGAGAGGTAAAACCACAGTGCTGCCGGAGCTCAGTAGGAGGGAATGGCCAGTTTCAACTGGGGCCATCAAAGAAGATTTTTAACTGGGGCCATCAAAGAAGATTTTTAACTGGGGTCATCAAAAAAGATTTGCTGGAGGCGTAGTTATTGAGAAAGTCTGTAAAGAATGGATACGATTGTTTAGGTAGAAGAAGAGTAGAATGGAAATTTCAACTGGAAACAAATACAAGGTAGTAAACACATGGCGAGTAGGACTGGATAAAAAACACTTCAAGAATATTCAAAGACATGTCCTTATTACAGAAATTAATTTTCATTAGACCAATCCAGAACTATCAAGAACACTGTGAACTGAACAAATGAAGTGATTTAATGAATTGGGGCCCCTGCAGATCATTCATTTAATAGATATTTATTGAGCATCTGTTATGTATTAGGTACTGTGCTAGGGCCTACAATGTAAAACAAAACAGTCTTTGTTTTCTTGGAATTTACAATCTGTGGGTCCTTGATGCACCCAGCAACTGAGCTCTGGCGATTAACAGCCCACTATGCTGGAAAAAAGGAGCAATTAGGACAAGACCCAGGTAAGCCCCTGTTCCGGTCAGACCAGCTGCTGCCTCCTGTGCAAAAACTGAAAGGAAGCTCCTAGAGCAGAAGCCAGGAATAGGGGAGCAGGGTGAACCAACCAGGGAGGTGGGCTCAGCAGGGTTGTGCCTTGACTCAGACCCAATCGCCTGAGAGCAGATTGTTGGATGCTTCTAGAATTAACCCTGTTCTGCTGCTGCCTCAGGCATCTTTTTATGTTTTCCTCCTGCCGCCACTGCTCCCCATAAGCAATTTTGCTCGATCTCCGAGCGGTTGTACTGTCTTTGAAATTATAAAATTTGATTAAACATTATATAGTGAGAGCCTTTAAGTGTCACAAAAAAGGAGTTGTTTTTATGAAAATGAAACAAAATGCTTTGAAAAGACAATAAAAGCAAATTATAAGAAAAAAATGCTGTCTAATGGCGGGGGCGGGGAGGGGGGGAAGGAAGGGAAGAGAATCACAAAAATTGAATGTGATTTACATTGTTTGTTTTAAAAATGTTTTGTCCCCCCTTCATTTTAAACAAATCCAAATTAGTGATCATAGAAGATGGATTATCTGTGTGGAAGAAGAAATAAAATACCAGACAGACCTGGATCAGAGGACCCACATTCAAATAAAAGGCCTTGGCCCTGCAGCTATACAGAGGGTTCCTAAATAGATAAGCAGTGTATCTGTTGTGATGTTAAAATTACATGGATGGGGAGAGGATTAGAAAAAAAAATGTCTAAAAAAGCTCCTTTGGAAGACTGATAATGAAGAAAAAAAAAAAGGTTGAGAAACATTAGTTTATAGGTGATGTTAAAAAATGTTAAAAGTATATATCATCATTATTATGATTTCCAGATTTCATTGGCTTTTCAATTAACCCACCAATCAATATCCTGGTCTGGCTTTCTTGTAGGACAAAGAGCAGTGGGCACAAAGGAGAAGCCCAGAATAGCTGGGGAAGGAGTCTGGGAAGCTAGCACTCGAGCTGGCATGAGAAGGATGAATACAGATTTGCTGGATTGATAAGAATGAGGCAGTCTTGGGCAAACAGGTATGAGAAAGCATTTTATGTGAACAGTGCTACAAGTAATTCAGTTTTGCTACAGCTTAAAGTATAAAGAATAGAAAAAAGATAGATAAGGGTAGACAGTCAGACAAAGGCCGTATATTGAACAGCCTTATATAATAGAAGCAGGTATTTAGAGTTTATCTTAAAGGTGAAGACAAGACATTAAAAAAAAAAAATGTTGAGTGGTATTGACATGCTCAGATATGCATGATAGGAAGATCATTCCAGTAGCAATATGGGATTGAGAGGTCAAAACTAAAAGGGGAGAGAGCAGCAAGAAGGTTCTTACAATAGTCTGAGTAAGAGATGTTGTGGTCTAAACTAGGGCAGTGGCCAGGGAGATGGCAAGAAGGGATATAATGGACCTTTATTGGCTTCCTCCCCACATTCATTCCCTTTTGGCCCCTTCCAGGGGCTCCTGGGGAGGGGTGCTTGATTTGACTTAAGCCAACCAATGCATCCTACACTCTGACCATGGTTACACCCCTGGGACAACAGGATTAGAGGAAAGGTTTGGTAGTAGGTGCTTTTGGGAAAGCTGCTGCTTCTCTCTTTTGCTGGATGTGAACAAAGAAGCATGAAGTCCTAATTGTGTTTAGCCATCATTTGACAACCATGAGCTAGATAACCATTTCATTTATCATTTAAAACCAGGTCACATTTGAAAATGAAAGCTATCACTATTAATAATTATGTTAGGACAATAGATGTAACTGGGACTGTCCTGGCAAACCAGGATATAGATTCCCCTACCATCCCCTACCTGTAGGATGAAGCAAAAACCATAGAAAGCTTTTGGGGATTGAATAATGTCCCCACAAAAGGCATGTTCATATCCCTGGTCCTGTGGGTGTGAACCCAGTGGTAAATAAGACCTTGAAGATGTTAGTTAAGGTGTGCCCTAACTGTAGGAGGGTGCGCCTTAATCCAGTATGGCTGAAGTCCTTATAAGCAAAGGAAAATGGACAGAGAGAGAAGCCCTGGGGAGCAGCCAGAAGCAGGAAGTTAAGGGAACCAGGAAGAGAAAGGAGAAGATGCCGCCATGTGCATTGCCATGTGACAGAAAAGCCAAGGAACCCCAAAGATTGCCAGCAAACCAGAAGATAGCGACCTGGGGAGGCAGCACAACTTTAGCTTCTGAAACCATGAACCAATAAATTACTATTGCTAAGCCAACCCGTTGTGTGGTAAACAGAGGTCATGAAGAGATTAAAAGAAGCAGGGTCCTTAACTAATTAACCACTACATAAATCTTTATTTGAAGGCTACTCCAACTCTGAACTTTTTATTTATGTGAATAAGAAGTCCCTTTGTTTTAATTTTTCTTTAATTTTGTATTTAAAAACTGAAGCATTTGTGGCAGTTTGAAATTATTTTATGAATCCCAAAAAGAGAAAGATTATGTTTGTGGGCTGGTCCACTCCTGTGGGTGTGAGACCTTGTTTCAGTTGGACTACCTCAGGGAGGGGTGACTCAGGTTGTGTCTCTGCCCGCTTGCTGGGTCTGATAAAAAAAAATGGAGACACACCAGGAAAGAGAGCTCTGCCATTTTTGATCCTGCCATGTGACAGAAAGGAAAGGCTCAAGCAGCTGAGGCCCAGGGGAGAAACTGAAATTGGGAAGAAAGTGGAGCAACTGAGTCTGGGAGAAGAGGCCCGGCAAGATACAAGCCCTATGCCTGGTTGCACTCAGCTGAGCTTCGGGAGACGTACAGGCCAGAGGGGAAGGCAGAGTCCAGGCAGAGATCACCCGCCATCTTGCTTCAACACATGGCAGCTGACTTGGATGAGAAAGCACCTCTTATGGTGCCTTGAGTTGGACTTTTCACAGCCTTGAAACTGTAAACTTTTATCCTGAATGAATACCCTTTATAAAAGCCAGCACATTCCTGGTACTTTGCATTGGCAGCCCTTGGCAAACTAAAAACACATTTTAAAAAGTAGAAATAATAGTATAGTGAACCTTTACATCCCCCAAATCCAGATTCACCATTTGTTGAGATTCTGCCACAGTTACTTCCTCTATTTCCATTTTTTTGATGTATTGTAAAGTAAATCAAGGCATCATGTCATTTCAATCTAAGTATTTTAGTATGCATCCCTGTTAAACGTGGACATTTTCTAATATAGCCACACCATAGTGAAACCTAACAAAAATCATTGATAACTTTTTGTGCCATCTAATACTCTAGTTCATATGCAAATTTCCCTGATTGTTACCAAAAAAATTAATAGTTTGTTCATATCAGGAGCAAAAGTCCACATATAGCAGTTGATGGTTGTCTCATCAATCTCATTTAATCAAGAGAAATCCCTCCTCCTGCTTTTTTTTTTCCCCCATGTCATTGATTTGTTAAAGAAACTAGTCCCCTTGTTTTCAAGCCAGGTTTTAGTTGGGTTTTCCGTACTTGGAACCAAAGCATTCTAACAGATAACAAGGGATGAACCAGATGGTAAAGACACACCACCATGAAAACATGAGATTGATTAGATAGAAGGGGTGAGGAACAGGGAAGAATCCAAGATGATTCTTAGATTTCTGCAGATGGCAACTACTGAGCTAGGGAAAATATAGAGGGTAAGAAACAAGGGTGAGGATTAGATTCTTTGGACACCAAGACTCAAAGAATGGAGAGTAAGTGGGGGGAAAGGAAACTACAAATAAGAAGCCAGGGCACAAGAAGAAGAACCAGGAGAGAATGCGTGGGGTCACAGAAATCAAGGTAGTTTCAAAAAGGATGAAATAGTGAGGAATGCCAGGATCTCACAGATAAATTAAGATAAGGACTAAAATGTACCCATTGGATTTGGCAAATAGGTGGTCACTGGTGATCTTCACAAGACGAGTTTCATCCATACTAGGGAGAGAGTGATGGCCACCCATTACGTTCTCTGGAATATTAATATTCTAGAAAATAAAAAGTATAAGGAGATCAAGATATAATCCTATCCCCCTGTATATTGATGTCAGACAGTTTACATAGCACAAAGAGAAGGGAAAACTAGCTAATTTAGATTGTTATCATCAACCAGATGATTAGGTTTTTAAAATGACTGTCTCTCTGTAATTGCTTAGATATTTGCTAAAATGTTCATCCCTTGGGATTTTATAGATAACACTTTCAAGTAGTAAGACAGGAATTGCTCTGCATTCTTCCCCTTAGTAACATATCAATGACCTACCTACAACAAGGAAACAGTGGTCCTTGGATTGGGTCCAGGGCTTTATTTTTAATCCCACAGGAGATTAAAAAAAAAAAAAAAAGAAATCAAAGAAAGGAAGTCACTAGGGGATAAGCCAAACAAAAACGTGTTTTCATTTTTTAACTTCAACACTTTCAGTTGACTGACTGTCAATAGTTGGCAAGATGGTTTTGACCTGTGTCAAAGTTGTCAAAATAAGTGCTCTTCACAGAGGTGGCTGCTGTCAAATTGTGGAAAATGGGTATGTACATCATGTACATTTGTCTAATGGTCACCCAGAGTGGCACCTGCCTCTCAGGCACCAGCTAGAGATAATCCCATGAAAGCAAAGCTGGCACCAGAACACATATGTTATTTTCTGGAGCCAACTTACATTTTGTGCTTTTGTCTATCTGAGCCAAAACAGCATAAACAATGCCAAACCCAGTTTTCTGATTATTTTCAGGCTGATTGAATCTGGCACATGACATGGTTTTATCTAATTAACCCACATGTGGTACAAAACAAAACAAATTTGAAATGGAAAGCTCTTTCTGCCTTTATTGAAAGACAGATGTGAATATGTAATTATTTTGTCTGTTTCTCTCAGCCAAATTTATAGTTGAGTGAGGTGGTCTTTTTCTACTAGATTAGCAAAACAAGTTCTGTGTATTACCTGTCTTTTATAATTAAAATTTATTATGCTTTACATTTTCCCACATCCAGCCCTCCCTTTTCTCTCTCTGTCCCAAAAGTAGAAGAAATGTGTTTATATATTTTCCTAATAAACACAAGGGCTGTTTGTGAAAAAAATAAATAAAAATAAAAACCTGGATGGCAGCGCCCATCAGAGTCTGAAGAAGAGTGTCAGGCAAAGTAAAAGTCCAGCTGTCCATTTAGGGTTGTAACTCTTCCATATTTACTACATCATAAAATGGAGGTCTGAGAAAAGGCTTTCACACTCCTCATTGCTTCAGAACATAAACTACGGTGTGTACAGTAGCACTCAGAAAAACGCTGTTTCGTGTTGATGGCAGCAATAACGTTGATAAAGTAGAAAGTGACACAGCCCCACCATTTTTCAAACAAATCAATTTTATTGATACATATTAATAAAGCATAAATCCATCCCAAGTGTACAATCCATGGCATTTGGTATAATCATATAGCTGTGCATTCATCACTTCAATCATTATTAGAGCATTTTCATGATTCTGATAATAATAATGAACAAAAAAAACAAACACAAAACTCATCACCTTTCAATCTCTCAATGCTTCGCCTGCCGTACATAGCTGCTATTCTGTTTCTGTCTCTCTAGATTATTTGTATTTATATTTTGTAAAAACAGTCTTATATATGCAATATTACCCATATTCATTTTTCACATGAGGTTTCACTATGTTATACAATCCCATGTTGCATATTTTAGCTTTCCTTCTAGTAATATACATGACCTTACACTTTCCCTTTCAACCACTGCCCACCATTTGTTAAAAGAGAAGAATTAGTCTCTACAATGATGCTTTAAAAACAAAAACAAAAAAGAGAAGCAAGATGGCAGCAGAGTAAGGAGCTCTAAGAGTCAGCTCATCCTACTGGGCAGATAGTAATCACCCAGAGCTATCTAAAGCATCTGGGAGACCAGAAGAGCATCCTGCAACATCCTTGAAAGAATGAAAGGAGGAAACTGCCCATCTACAGTGAAGTTGCGTGAGCAGAGCACTCCATGCCACGGAGGCCAGTGCCCATCCTCCACTGGCAGCACAAGCTGCCTCAGGAGCTGTTCCGTGGCTGGAGTCGCAAGCTCCATTTCCCCAAAACAGGGGAGGAAGAGACAGTTGGCCACCAACTTCAGCTACTGATTAGTAAATTTGGCTGGCTAAAGTATAATCCTAAGAACAGGTAAAGTTTAAAACAGTGACAGTATGGACTGGCTTCTTTCCACCCAGATTTTCCTGCAGCCCTAGCCTAGGCTCCAGCCCCACCTCCAGAGGGAGGAAGCTGGCGGTAACTGTACCAACCTCTCCAGATAACTGCAGGCACATTTGGCTGGCACGGACTGAACAGTAGGACATCTGGGGCTCCATTCCTCTCCCCCAATAGAATAGGAGGGAAACTGTGTTTCCTCAGTTGCCTTTACAGGCAACTGTAGGCACGTTTGGCCCACACAAACTCGACTGTTGAATGCCTGTGGCTTCACCCTCATCCCTAAAAGGACAAAAGGGGGGCGGTGTTTCCCCAGCCTCTCTGGGTAACTGCAGGTGCTTTTGGCCCACACAGAGTGGATACTCAGACACTTGGAAGCTCCATCCCCACCCCTAATAGGATAGGAAGGGCTGGTGATTACTCAGCTTCTCCAGGCAATGGTAGGAAGTTTTGGCCTACATGGATCGAACTGTTGGGTGCCTGTGGCTCCATCCCCACCCCCTAAGAGGCGGAAAGGAAAATACTCCCTCATCCTCTGAGAGCAACTGTAATTGCATTCAGCCCACATGAATTAGATTGTTGGGCACTCCAGAGAGTCCATTCCCTCCCCTGGCAGGGGAGGAGGGGGGCCAGTGCTACATAAGTCTACCTGGGCAACTGCTGTCATTTTGGACCTGCATGGCATTGATTGTTGCCCACACCTGCATCTCCATCCCTGTCCCAGGCAGGGAAGGAAGGGGCATGAAGCTTCATCAGTCTCTCTGGGCAACTACAGACAGTTATGCATGACTTGGATTACTACATACAGCTGTGGCTCTGTCACTACCCCTGGCAGAGGAAAAAGGAAGGAGAAGCTTCATCAGTCCCTGGGGCAATGCAGGCAGCTTCAGGCTCCACAGCTTACAGTACTAACATCATCCTCAGCTCCTCAGCAAGGGAGAAAGGGCAAGAAAGCCCTAACTAAAGAGAGAAACTGTGCCCAGAATAAATACATCTGGTAAGCCAGGTGCCAAGGCACCAACAAAAAATTACAATCCATACCAAGAAACAGGAAGATATGGTTCAGTCAAAGGAACAAGGTAAGCCTCCAGATGACATAAAGGAGTTGAGACAACAAATCAAAGATGTTCAAACAAATCTTAATAAATTCAATGAAATGGCTAAAGAGATTATGGATATTAAGAAGACACTGGGTGAGCACAAAGAAGAATTTGAAAGCATACATAGAAAAGTAGCAGATCTTATGGGAATGAAAGGCACAATAAATGAAATTAAAAATACAATGGAGGCATATAACAGCAGGTTTGAGGAGGCAAAAGAAAGGATCATTGAGCTTGAAGACATGGCCTCTGAAAGCGAACATAGAAAAGATGAAGAAAAGAATGGAAAAAATTGAACAGGGTCTCAGGGAACTAAATGACAGCAAGATATGTACAAATGTACATGTCACGGGTATCCCAGAAGGAGAAGAGAAGGGAAAAGGAGCAGAAGGAATATTTGAAGAAATAATGGTAGAAAATTTCCCAACCGTATTGAAGGACATTGATATCCGTGTCCAAGAAGAAAAACATACTTCCATTAGAATAAATCTGAATAGACCAAACTCTGAGACACATACTAATCAGAATGTCAAATGCCAAAGACAGAGAGAATTCTGAGAGCAGCAAGAGAAAAATATGTAAGGGATACCCAATATGATTAAGTACCGATTTCTCATCAGAAACCATGGAGGCAAAAAGGCAATGGTAAGATATATTTAAAATATTGCAAGACAGAAACTGCCAGCCAAGAATCATATATCTGGCAAGATTATCTTTCAAAATTGAGGGCGAGCAGAATATTCACAGATAAACAGAAACTAAGAGGGTTTGTAACCAAGAGAACAGCTTTACAGGAAATACTAAAGGAAGTGCTACAGCATGGGAAGAAAAGATTGAAGAGAGAGGCTTGGAAGAGAGTCTAGAAATGAAGATTACATCAGTAAAAGTAACCAAAAGTGTAAGAAGAGTGGTGACAATAAACTATGACAGATAGAACCCAAAGGTCAAAATGGGTGAAATAAGAACTGCATTTACAGTAATAACATTACATTTTAATGGGTTAAACTCCCAAATCAAAAGACACTGACTGGCAGAATGTATAAGAAAATATGATCCATTTTTATGCTGTCTACAAGAGACTCACTTTAAACCCAAGGATACCAATAGATTGAAAGTAAAAGGCTGGAAAAAGATATTCCATGCATGCAGTAACAAAAAGAAAAAAGGTGGAGTAGCTATACTTACATCACATGAAATAGACTTTAAAAGCAAAACTGTTATTAGAGACAAAAAAGTATATTATATATTAATAAAAGGGGCAATTCACCAGGAAGAAATAACAATCGTAAATGTATATGCACCTAACCAGGATGTGCCAAGATAAATGAAGCAAGCACTGGCAAAACTTAAGGGAGGAATAGATATCTCTACAATAATAATTGGAGACTTCAATACACCACACTCAGCATTGGATAGAACATCTAGGCAGAGGATCAATAAAGAAACAGCTTAAAAAATATCATAAGTAGACTAAACCTAATAGACATATACAGAACATTGCACCCCAAAGCAGAAGATATACATTCTTTTCAAGTGCTCATGGATCTTTTTCCAGGATAGACCACATGTTGGGTCACAAAGCAAATCTCAATAAAATCAATAAGATTGAAATTATACAATGTACTTTCTCTGATAATAATGGAATAAAGTTGGAAATCAACAAGAGGTAGAAAAAGGAAAAATTCACAAATATATGGAGATTAAACAGTACACTCTTAAATAATCAGTGGGCCAAAGAAGAAATTGTGAGAGAAGTCAATAGATATCTCGAGACAAATGAAAACTAGAACAACACACATCAGGATCTATGGGATTCAGAGAAGGCAGTGCTAAAAGGGAAATTTATACCCCTCAATGCTTAGATAAAAAAGAAGAAAGAGCTAAAATCAATGACCTAATACACAGCTGGAGGAACTAGAAAAAGAGCAGCAAACTATTTCCAAAGTAAGTAGAACGAATGAAATAACAAAGATCAGAGCAGAAATAAATGAAATTGAGAACAACAACAACAAAAAAAACTGTAGAGAAAATCAACAAAGCCAAAAGTTGGTTCTTTGAGAAGACTAACAAAATAGACATACCCTTAGCTAGACTGACAAAGAAAAAAAGAGAGAAGATTCAAGTTAATAAAATAAGAAATGAAAACAGTGACATTACTACTAACTCCACAGAAATAAAAGAGATCGTAAGAGAATACTATGAACAACTATACGCCAACAAACTAGACAATGTAGATGAAATGGAAAAATTCCTAGAAATGTACAAACAACCTACACTAGACCCTAGAAGATACAGAAGACTTCAACAAACCAATCAGAAGTAAAGAGATTGAAACAGTCATCAAACAACTCCTTAAAATAAAAACCCCAGGACCAGATGGTTTTACAGGTGAGTTCTACCAAGCATTCAAAGAAGATTTAATACCAATCTTACTCAAAGTCTTCCAAAAAAATTGAACAAGAAGGAACACTACCAAGCTCATTTTATGAAGCCAATATCACCCTAATACCAAAGCCAGATAAAGATATTACGATAAAAGAAAATTACAGACCCATTTCCCTAATGAATACGGATGCAAAAATCCTCAACAAAATTCTTGCTAATCAAATCCAAGAACATATAAAAGAATTACTCACCATGATTAAGTGGGTTTTATGGCAGGCATACAAGGATGGTTCAACACAAGAAAATCCATCTGCATAATACACCACAGTAATAAATCAAAGAAGAAAAATCACATGATCCTATTGATTGACACAGAAAAGGCATATGAAAAAATACAGAATCTTTTCTTGATAAAAATACTACAAAAGATAGGAATTGAATGAAACTTTCTCAACATGATAAAGACCATATATGAAAAACCCACAGCTAACATTTTACTCAATGTTGAAAGATTGAAAGCTTCCCATTGAGATCAGGGACAAGAAAAGGATGCCCACTGTCACCACTGTTGTTCAATAGTGCTAGAGGTTCTAGCTAGAGCAATCAGGAAAGAAAAAGAAATAAAAGATATCCAAATTGGAAAGGAAGAAGAAAAACTATCACTGTTCGCAGATGTTATGATCCTATACCTAGAAAGTACTGAAAAAACTACAACAAATATACTAGAGCAAATAAGCTATTTCAGTGGTGTCAAGATACAAGATCAATATGGAAAAATCAGTGCTGTTTCTGTACACTAGTAATGCGCTATCTGAGGAGGAAGTCAGGGAAAAAAATTCTATTTACAATAGCAACTAAAAGAACCAAATACATAGGAATAAACTTAACCAAAAATGTAAAGCACTTATATTCAGAAAACTACAATGCATTTTTAAAAGAAATCAAAAAAGACCTAAACAATTGGAAGAACATTCCATGGATTGACATCATTAAGATGTCAATTCTACCCAAATTGATACACAGATTCAATGCAATTCCAATAAAAGTTTCACCAGCATTTTTTAAACAAATGGAAAACACAATTATTAAATTTATTTGGAAGGGTAAGGGGCCCCAAATAGCCAGAAAGATCTTAAAAAGGAAAAGCAAAGTTGGAGGACTCTCACTTCTGTACTTTTAATCATATTACCTAGCTACAGTGGTAAAAAGATACCATACTGGCATAAAGATAGACACTTAGACCAAAGGAACTGAATTGATGGTTCAGAAACAGACCCTCACATCTATGGCCAAGTGATCTTTGACAAGCCTGTCAAACCCACCCAGCTGCGCAAGAATATTCTATTCAACAAATTGTGCTGGGAGAACTGGTTATCCATAGCCAAAATAAAGAAAGAGGACCCCTATCTCACACCTTATACAAAAATTAACTCAAAATGGATCAAAGATCTAAATATAAAAACAACAACCATAAAGCTCCTAGAAGAAAATGTAGGAAAACATGTTCAAGACCTGGTGGTAGGTGGTGCATTCTTAAACCTTACACTGAAAGCACAAATAATGAAAGAAAACATGGATAAATTCGACCTCCTCAAACTTAAACACTTTTGTGATTCAAAGGGCTTTATCAGGAAGGTGAAAATGTAACCCACTTAATGGTAGCAAATATTTGAAAAGCACATATCCAATAAGGGATTGATTTCCATTCTATAAAAAGAGATCATCCAACTCAACAATAAAAGAACAAGCAATCCAATTTAAAAATGAGCAAAAGATTTAAGTAGAAATTTATCCAAAGAGGAAATACAAATTGCCAAAAAGCACGTGAAAAAATGTTCCATATCACTAGCTATTAGGGAAATGCAAATAAAAACTACAAGGAGATATCATTTCATACTGCATAGAATAGCCATTGTTAAAACAAAACAAAACAAAAAAACTCCGAAAACAATAAATGCTGGAGAGGATGTGGAGAAATAGGAACACTCCTTCACTGTTGGTGGGATTGTAAAATGGTGCAGCCTCTGTGGAAGACAGTTTGGCGGTTCCTCAGAATGCTAAATATAGAACTGCCATATGATCCAGCAATTCCTCTGCTAGGAATATATCCAGAAGAACTGAAAACGGACACAAACAGACATCTATACACCAATGTTCATAGCGGCATTATTCACAATTGCCAAAAGATGGAAACAACCCAAGTGTCCATCAACCAATGAATGGATATACAAAATTTGGTATATACATATGATGGAATACTATGCTGCAGTAAGAAGAAATGATATTGAGAAACATATAATAACAAGGATGGATCTTGAAGACATTATGCTAAGTGAAATAAGCCAGACACAAAAGACAAATATTGCATGGCCTTACTAATATGAACTAAATATGAAAAATGAACACATGGAGTTAAAACTTAGAGTATGGTTATTAGGAGATAAGAGGAGGGCTATGAAGGAGTACTGATGTTTAATGCATGTAGAAGTTTTAATTAAGTTGATTATAGAAGTGTGGAAATGGATAGAGTTGATGGTAACACATTATAGTGAGCAGCAGCTAGTTCATTAACGGGATTGTGGCTGAAAAGGGTAGTCTAGGGATGTAAATGTCAGTTGAAAGAAAGCTAGTGAATAATCTAGGGACTAAATAACATAGTGAACCCAGAGGTGGATGAGAATTGTGGTTGAGGGTACAAATGCAGAAGTGTCCTTCTGTGAATGGTTGTAAGTAACTACAGGGTGGTGGGCATGTGGACAAGCATGGGGAAAATACAATTAATGTAACCTATGGACTGTAGTTAACAGCAATACTTGCATTAATGCCAAAGATATACTGTGTTAATAATGGGGGGCGGGGTATGGAAAAAATATACCAAATGTGGTCTATGGACGATAGTTAGTGGTAAGAGTCTGATGATATTAGCTCATAACCTGTAACAGATGTTCCACAATGGTGTGGTGTATTGGTGAAGGGCTGTTGTATGGGAATTCTACACATGTGCC
>JAQZBX010060688.1:0-17242 GCA_029593785.1 Cabassous unicinctus
TTTTTTTTTTCACGCTCGTGCCGTTCAACAAAAAATACATTCATTGCAAACAGTCTCTGAATCAGAGCTCCTGCAATAGGATTGGTGAATTAATGGAAGTTTCCACCTTGTTTGAAAACAACGGAGAACACTAATACAAATGCTTATTGTTTCTAGGCAGGGCTTTTGTGGGTAATTGCTATCTGCCTGGATCCAAAATAGAGACATAATGACTTTCTTCCTTGGGGAATGGTCTGTTGAGAAAAGCACTTTTGGTTTAGTTGCTGAGAAGAAGCATTAGGATTAAAAAGGAAAGAAATAGCACTTCTCATGTGTTCTGGGAAGAGATGGACTGATGGTTTGAGTAAGGAAGTATTTGCCCGGCTAACTCTCTTTCCCTAGAGGGTTGTGAGTGGAAAGATGTTTCCTTCAGGCTTTCTGCCCACCAGCACTTCCTCTCTCGTCTACCACTGCAAGAAAAATTAGATTTCCGATAGTCTTTGTGATTACTTTCCAGGGGAAAGATACTATGAGGAAATAGTCTAAAGCGCTGACTCATGCCGGATAAGCCAGTGATTCGGTTCATTTGGTGGTGACTAACAGTGTCCTTCTGGTCATTAAGTTCAACGTTTTAAAAAAGTAGTATATTGTGCAACCAAAAGATGGCAGTACTCCCTCTTCCTGTTTTTGGACAAAATGGAAAGGTCATCTTGTTCTTATTCTATATTTCCTTTCCTCCTTGGAAAATGAAAACGGTAAGAGTTATGTAAGCAAACAAATAAAATATATCCTGAGCCTCTTTTGTACAATGTTAGTAAATTGGATACAGATACTTCTAAGGCAAGAGTATACAAGATGTTTTCTTTGCTTTTCTTTACTTGATTTACTTTTCTAGCGCAGTATGTTTGCTTCTGTTTCTGAACATTTAAAATGATAACTCCTGGGAAGCGGGTGTGGCTCAGTGGATAGAGCCCCCGTTTACCATATGGGAGGCCCGGGTTCACTTCCCGAGGCCTCCTTGTGAGGGCACGCCGGCCTGAGTGGTGCGGTGGGCTGATGCAGCAACCTCACGGCAGGAAGCGGGTGTGGCGCAATGGATAGAGCACCCATTTACCATATGAGAGGCCCCGGGTTCGCTTCCCGGCGCCTCCTTGTGAGGGCAGGCTGGTTCGTGCGGCTCTGTGGGCTGATGCGGCAAGACCTCACAGCAAGGGGAAGATGAGCAGACACAGAGAAGACACGCAGCGAATGGACACAGCAGCACAAGCAGCAAGGGGGGGATAAATTAAAAAAAAAATAAATAAAAATAAATCTTAAAAACAAAAAACAAAAAACAAAAAAAATGATAACTCCGACATGCCTCCTGATAGTTCCCAAATGACAGAGCCCAGACAGGTTTCCCTGAATGGCAGCTCATGTCTATACATGCCAAGAGACGATTAAATCAAAATCTAGTAAAATTTGGCAATAGCGAGAGTTCATTTGTTAGTCATTACATTTAAAAAATTATTACCCCTCTCACCCCATCCCACCTTATCTGCGGCATCTGTATTAATTTACTTATAGCTTCTTCAAGTCCCAAAAAGTTTTGAGAAAAATGAAAAAATTTTTTTCTTTTATAACTTTGCTTTCTTCTAAGATAGGCCACTTAATGATTAAAACAAAGATATCTTATCTAGAGTATTATAGCTAGATCAATGCCTTGTTTACATAGAAAACTGTATAGTCTGGCATATCCAGTAAACAATTTGGCTCCTACTGGCACTGCACTCTTTCAAAAATAATGATTTTTATTCATCCTCTGTATTAGTCAGGGTTCTCTAGGGCAACAGAACCATCAGGAGATATCAGTAAATATGAGATTTTATAAAATTGTCTCATGCGACTGTGGAGACACATGAATCCAAATTCTGTAGGACAAGCTGCAAGCTGGGAACTCTGATGAGGTTTTCCATGAATCTTCCAGGAGAAGCTGGCTGGCTGAAGTAGAGGTGGAAGTTCTCTCTTCTGAGTGCTGAAATTATCACTTCTCCTTTTAAGGTTTTCAACTGATTGGATGAGATGTCTCTCATTACTTAAGGCAATCTCTTCAATTGATTGTAGATGTAATCAGCTTAATATTGATTTAAGTCCGTGAAATGTCCTCACAGTAACAATTAGGCAGTGCTTGTTTGACTAAACAACACCATTACCTGGTCAAGTTGACACATGAGCTTAACCATCACATCCTCTTTCAGATGGCTATTTGAAACCAGGCGGCTGTATACAAAGCAAACTCATGGGCGTCTGTGTTGAGACATCGTATATTTAGTCAGATAGACCTGAATTCATTTCCTGACCTTGCTAGACATTGTGATTGGGAACAAGTTACTCAATTTTGGGCAAATCTCATCCTATGTAAAAATGGCCCAATTTACAGGCTTGTGAGAATAAGGTGGACCAAAATATGTGAAACCATCTGCTCTGTGCCTTGCAAACAGTAGGCACTCAATCAACCTAAGCCTTCTTTCTTCCTAATAAGAAGACATAACATAGATTCACTATTATTGTTTTCTGTACAATAGAAAAAAATAAATAATAGAACTATAGTTTTACAAAATCCGTTCCTCTGTTTGAAAATATATGGCTATGTTAGGTATGATCTTTAAATAGCAGAACTGTTTTTCCTTGGCAAAACCAGAAGTTTTTCTAGTGCAATATATTTCACTTTGAATGCTATTATTTTGAGACCAAATTATTGGAGAAAATTTGCAGAGATGGTATTTGGAGCTACTTTTGTATTTTAAAAATTCAAATTGTTTTTGTTTCTAGAGACTTTATAATCCTCATTTCTTATCCACAAGACCCCAACTGTGGGCAAGATAAGAGGAGTTTTTGTGTGACTGTTAGAATGTGAAATCTCACTCTTGGCAACAACGAGAAGGATTCCACCTTGTAAAAATATTATCTTTATGCTATTTCTAAGTATTGTCATTGGGTTAGGTTATTTATCATTAATTGTTTTACATGTTCCATATGGGTTACTGTTTAAATCATTCATTCAGCAACTCATATAGTGGTAGCTGGCACTTGTTGAGTACCAAGGCATTTCTAGGGTCTTTACATGGATCGACTCCTCTAATCCTCGCAGCAGCCCTATGAGAAAAATACCATCACCCCCACTTTACAGCTGGGGAAACGGAGTCACAGAGCTGTTATGTGTCTTGTCCAAGGTCACAATAGCTAAAAAGATGGAAAACTTGGGGTTCACATCCAGGAACTCTGCCTCAAGAGTCTGTGCTCATAACCCTTCTCCTATTTCACATCTCCATTGTACCTGACAACAAAGAAGGGGATAGGTACCTTGGCAGGGAGTTTCCCCTTTCTTTTTGGAGACTGGAAGGTAGAGGGTTTGGACATCAAGGCAAGAAAGCATAGAAACCTCTAGGCTCAGAAAGAAAGAAGAGAGAGGCTTCTCAAGGAGGCTTATAGGAAGAGCCAGGGATCATCTTGATTGTTGAGATATTAAGTCAGTAGAGGAAAAAAAAAAGAGACAAAAAAGCATATATCTAAAAATGGAGGGAAGCGGGTGTGGCTCAATGGATAGAGCTCCCGTTTACCATGTGTGAGGCCCCGGGTTCGCTTCCCGGGGCCTCCTTGTGAGGGCAGGCCAGCCCGCGCGGCGTCGTGGGCTGATGCAGCGGGATCTCACAGCAAGGGGGAGATAAGCAGACATGGAGAAAACACACAGCAAATAGACACAGCAAGCAAGGGGGGGATAAATAATAAATAAATAAATCTTTAAAAATGGAAAGGACAGCAAAGAATTATGTCAGAGACCTTGCAACTCCCACACCTGAGAGATCTCCTATCCTGAGGCCATGAGAGACCTTGAATACTTCTTCCTGTTCTTTGAGATATGATGGACATTTAGTATTCGTCAGAAGCTTCAACTCTCTGTTTTCTTCTGGGCAGTTGTTAGTTCCACCAAAAAGTGAAAGCCTTCAGCTGAATGAATTCGGACCTCCCTTTCAGGCAGGGAGCCAACCTTTCAGGTTTAAGATAATAACTGTGCCCCATATTCTATTTCCAACCCGGAGTCAGAGCTGGTAAAGACCGTAGACTTCTGAGGTCATTTAGCCTAAAACATTGGTTGACACCTTAGCTTGTGTGGCCACAGATCATCACTCTACCAGTTTTACTGCCAATCTTGAGGAAATCAACCCTACCATGTTTCAGCATCTTCTACCACTACAGACAAAATGTCAATTTTCCTAGTCTTCTGATCCTCCTTTGACCCCCACCCTCACTGCTTATACCTACTTCCCCAGAGTTTACCCTTCCCAAACACTTCCGTGGTGTTTGCTGGAATCTTGGTTCCATTGTAAACTCTTCCCACCTGGTCATTTGACTTTTAATATTGAGATAGATATATCTATATATATCAATATATAAAGAAATTGAAAATGTTATTTAGTCAAATGTATTGATTTTTCCCCTCAGTTTTTCTTCCCCTTGTTTTATGCTTAGGAAGTTGGAAGGACTACTTTGAAAATCTTCTTGTCCTTCTTCTAGAATAGTTTTTCTTGCAATGGATTGCTTGGGTGACTTTAAGAGCCAACAGAGACCAGAGTTGTGAAATGCACAATAACTACTTGAAGTTGACATTTAAACACTCAAGTAGCTGTTAATATTTACATAGTCAGTCTAAATGTTCATATGGCAAACCAGGCTCTCTAAAAATACTGACCTACTTTATAAAGAATAGCTTTACTGCTTATAATACTCTTTTATTATCTCTTTGGTTCACTGTGGTCTCATAGGGTAGATATGGGCCTTATCTCCATTTTACAGATGAAGAAACTGACGGAGGAAGTAAAGCAAGTAGGCCAAGGTCAGTCCGCTAATAATCTGTGGATTTGGAGCACAGTTCCATGTCTCTTGATTCTTATATACCATGATTTATAAGCTTACAAAATTAGACCAACTTTGTCTAAGATTTTAAAAAGCATTTTTTAAAGAAGACCAGACCTGCATTCTTGTTTTACTAATTTGCCTTCCTGACATACAACAGCATGTCAGGAAGGCAAATTAGCAGTATCTATTCAAAAACTGAACATGCATATAACCCATGACCCAGTAATTTTACTTCATAGACTCTGTCTTTTAAAAAATACTAAGATGAACATAGCTATAGGTAATTAATCAGAAGAACAGCAGTATTTCCTGAATTTTTATGTTTTAGTTTGCCAGGGCAGCTAGAACAAATACCACAGACTGGATTAAACAACAGGGATCTATTGTCTCACAGTTTTTTGTTTTTTTTTTAAAGATTTATTTATTTATTTATTTATCCCCCCCTTGCTGCTTGTGTTTGCTGTGTCCATTCGCTGTGTGTTTTCTCCATGTCTGCTTATCTCCGCCTTGCTGTGAGGTCCTGCTGCATCAGCCCACCGTGCCACGCGGGCCGGCCTGTCCTCAAAAGGAGGCCCCGGGAAGCGAACCCGGGGCCTCCCACATGGTAAATGGGGGCTCCATCAATTGAGCCACACCCGCTTCCTGTTGTGAGGTCCTGCTGCATCAGCCCACCGTGCCACGCGGGCCGGCCTGCCCTCACAAGGAGGCCCTGGGAAGCGAACCCGGGGCCTCCCATATGGTAAACGGGAGCTCTATCGATTGAGCCATACCCGCCTCCCTGTCTCACAGTTTTGCAGGCTACAAGTGCAACATAGGCCATGCCTTCTCCAAGTCTTTAGCCTTCTGGTGGTGGCTTGCTGGTGATCCTCTGTCACATGGCTGTCTGTTTCCTTCTGTCTCTTCCTCACTTGTACTCCTTCTGCTCAGTCATCTGTGTCTCTGTCTAGATTTCTTCTCTTCATACAACTTCAGTCACATTGGATTGAGGCCCACTCTGGTCCTATTAAATCTTCCTATTTAAGATCCCATTTCACCCTTCTGTGATCCAAAACTTCTTCAAAATTGAAGCCAACAAAATAATGTGGCCTCTCTCTAAGCCAAACTCAGCATATAAATGCATTACCTTCCCCAGCATGGGCTATGACTCCAGGGGATACACCTCCTTGGCACCAAGGGATTACTACCAAGCACCAACTAGTAATGCAACTGGAAAAAGACCTTGACCAAAAGGGGGAAAGGGCAAAGACAAATGAGTTTATATGGCTAAAAGACTTCAAAGTGAGTTGGTAGGTCATTCCAGAGGTTATGCTTATGCACATCTCAGCAGGATCTCATTGACTGCCAAAGTAAATATTGCCTCATATAGCAGGGTTGCTGAGGGCTCTGGAGACATCCAGTCACTATAGGCAGGGCAGACAGCTCAGGAGTTTGGCAGTGGGCACTACTTTGGAATTTATGCTCCCCAGTGTGACAGAGCTGGAATCAGTGGTGGTTTCCCTACATATGGCTCTTCTGCCCCTTCTACTTGAACTTCTAGTAAGTACTAGAGTTGATAGGTATATGTCCAAGAGACTTAAATCTTTGGACTGTCCATGTACCAGATGGGCCCTGAATCTCAACAGATTTGCAATACTTACTTTCCAGTTCATTGGACTCACCCAGGACTACTAACAAGGAGATGATGATGGACAACAACCATCTTAAGGAACAGAGAGTCTGTAACTGCAAGCAAGATAATCCCATCCATCTGCCCCTCTCAATTAAAGGTGAAGTGGGCATCACTATCCCAGAAACCTCAGGATTGGGGCATGAATGATGGACTAGAGTAGACTTATTGTTATTCTACTATAAACTTATTGTGATTCTAACAATGGAAGAATTTTTATCATTTATGTGGAGGCAGTGGCCACTGGAGGTTCTAAGGGGAGGGAGAGGGAAAAATAGGTATATTTTGGGGGCATTTTCAGGACTTGGGAATTGTCCTGGATGACATTACAATGACAGATACAGGGCATTATATATCTTGTAATAACTTACAAAAATGTGCAGGAGAGAGTGTAAATAAACTACAATGTAAACTATAATCCATGCTTAGTGGCAATGCTCCAAAATGTGCTCATCAATTGTAAAAAATGTACCACACTAATGAAGGATGTTGTTAATGTGGGAAAATGTGGTTGGGCTAGGGAGCGGGGCAGGTGGGAATCCCCTATATTTTTTATGTAACTTGTAACGTTTATGTAATCTAAGTATCTTAAAAAAAACAAAAATATATTTATATGTATGTATATATATATGTGTACATATATACATATACATATATACATATATATACATATATACATATATACATATACATATATATATATATATCCTACTTACAAATGAGTCCACACACACAAGATAGGGGATTAGGACTTGAATCTGTCTTGAGGGGAACATGATTCAATCCCAACATCTTACTATGTGGTATACACTCTTCAATTTTTCACATATACTAAAGAATCTTCCCATCAACCCTCAGAGGTAAATAGTGTTTGTGGTAAATTGAATTATGTACCCCAACATAAACATGTTCTATGTTGGGGTACATAATTCACTCAGATTCAACCGATAGGGTCTGGGTAGGGTTCACAATGGGAAAAGGAAGCTAACGCCAACTTGTGGGTGGGGCCCTTCAGGCCAATGCAATGTTCTGTTGCTGTGTCCATATTTGACTGTGTAGAAGGGATTGATGCTTTATATGCTTATATTTCCCCATCCCCTATGTGCCACAGCAAATCTTCCTGATCAGGAAGAGCTTTTGGTAAACAAGTGCTAGTGGGGCAAATTTCCCTGTCATTTGGCATGAGTGAGTGGGTCAGGATTTAGTTCAAGTGCCTCTACCCTCTGATGGCCAAAGCTTTCACTAAAGAAATGAGGTCCTACTGGTTGTCAAGTCAGAAACCTCAGTCTCAATGGTCCTGACTGTACATGTCCTAAAACCCAACAAAATTTAGGGTCCTGCTCACCAAGTAAATTCTCTTGGGACTATATGGGTAGAATCACAATGACCACTCGCTCCAGCAATCAAGGAAAAATTGCTGTCTATTCAGTCCCCCACCAACAAAAAAAGAGCCCAGCTTAGCGTGTTAGAGACAGTCTGCCTCACTTAGCCATTCTCCAGGGTTCTTTATAACAGCTGTGGAAGACAGAATCCTAGGTTGGCCTCCATGATCTTTGCCCTTGCTCTTATGCCAACAATTATATTATGTTACATGTCAAAGGGATTTTGCAGGTGTAATTACAGCTACTAATCAGTTGGCCTTCACACAGAGACATTATCTAGGTGGGCCTGATCTCATCACATGGGCTCTTTAAAAGTGAAGCACATTCTCCAGCTGGTAGCAGAATGGGTGGTCGAGAGAGTCAAAGTAGCAAAAGGCTCTGATGCACCATTGCTGGCTTGAAGACATAGAGGGCAACAGGCAAAGACTGGAGAGTGGCATCTAGAGCTGAGCATGGCCCCTGGGCAATAGCCAGCAAGGAAATGTGGACCTCAGTTCTAAAACTGCACAAAACTGAATTCTGCCAAGAACTTGAATGAGCTTGGAAGTGAATTCTTCCCCAGAGCCTAGAGTCCACGTGGGCTGACACCTTCATTTCAGCAGTGTGGGACCCTAAGCAAAGAACCCAGCCAGACCACCCAGAATAGGTAGGGTATCATGGGTATTATAGTTTTTTTTGTTGTTGTTCATTTGTTTGTTTGTTTTGTTTTTAGGAGGTAGTGGGGATTGAACCCGGGAACTCATATATGCGAAGCAGGTGCTTAACCACTGAGCTACATTTGCTTCACACTTGGCTATAGCTTTAAGTTGCTAAGTTTGCTGTAATTTGTTACACAGCAGTGGAAAACAAACTTTCAAGTTAGTTTAGGCCCCTTGAGCCAGGCCCAAGCCACCCTGCGGCATTGGAAGCTGTCTAGCAAGCTGTGGCCCACTTTCAACCTTTAGAGCTCTACAATCTTAAAAACCTGGGAAGGGGAGGCAGCCTCTGGCAAAGGCGGGCAGGAGGAGGGTTTATTAATTATGATTCTCCAGAGAAATAGAACCACAGGATATGTATATAAAAATTAAGAGATTTATTATAGAAATAGGCTCACGCAGCTGTGGGGATTGGTAAGTCTGAATTTGTAGAGTAGGCTGCAAGTTGGAGCTGCAAGGTGATGTTGAATTCCCCAGAAGAAGCTGGCTAGCTGGAGTAGGGATAGAAATTCTCCTTTCTGACCACTGAAATCCTCAGTTCTTCCTTTATGGCCTCCAGCTGATTGGAGGAGGACACTCCTCTTGTTGCTGAAGGCAACTTCCTTTGTTGATTGTAGATGCAATCAGCCATAGATGCAATCAAGAAACTAATGATTTAAATCCATTTACAGGGGGGCGGATGTGGCTCAAATGGTTGGGTGTCCATCTCCCATGTGGAGGGACCTGGGTTAGATCCCCGGGACCTCCTGGTTAAAATAAAGGAAAATATAGAAGGCACGTGGGCTGCCAGGCCCCGTGTGTGGGTGTGCCAGGCCCCGCCGAGCCAAACAGCAAGACGATGATGTAACAGGAGAGTGACACAAAGGGAGAGCAAGACGAGACGTGCCGAAAAACCAGGAACTAAAGTGGTGCAGGTGGCAGAATGCCTCTCTCCCACATAGGAGGTTCCCAGGATCGAATCCTGGTGAAGATAGGAAGAGAAGGATGAGAAGAGAGGGTAGGAAACAGACACAGAGAATTGCCCAACGAATGGACAAAACAGCAAAAACGGGGGGAGCAGTTAAAAATGGACAAAAAGTAAAATAAATAAATCTTAAAAAAAAAAAATCCATTTACAAAATACCCTCCCAGCAACAGTCAGGCCAGTGCTTTCCTGAACAAATAAGTGGACAGCAGAGCCTCGCCAGGCTGATACGTGAAATTAACCATCACAAAGGACAACCCTGATGGGCTATAACAGTTCATAGCTCTCTGTGGGATCAGTGGCAAATGAATTGCAGTTGACCTTCTCCCTCTGCTCAATCCTGCTTCCCCTTCTCTCTGACAGGACTTCTTCCCCTTCCTGCATACAAATTTCTGCTTCAGAGTCTTTTTCTGGAGAGAGAGAGGGGAGGGGGAACTTGATCTTTGGCACTAGCTGAATAGAGCTGCAATGTGTAAGCTCCTAACCACTCTTCTTTACTACTTCCATTCCCCCAAGAGATGATCTTAGTTTCAATAATCAGGGCACAGTGCTTTAAAATTAAAAAAGTGGATGAGTCTTGGCCCAGGATTACATTGCACGAAGTCTATCGGTCAGCTTTGGTTGTGCAGGTGATAAATTCCCATCTTCTACATGAGCAGGATGGGGCGGGGAGAACTGAGCCAAGTTTTGAATTGTGTTGAGTAAGGAGTTGGTTGTGGGAGAGAGAGGAACAGAGAGGGGATCATAACTGAGGTTTCGCAAAATTGAAATCAAAGTTCTAGAAACATTTTGGAAGCAACTTTAATGAAGAAGATGCAGCTGAGGGCAGTGCACTGATAGAGCTCCTATCTTTTGCACTAGGCAGCTGTTCTGAACGTTGTTTCCTTTGCCAGCTGTCTAAGGATCCAGTTGCTATGGCAACAGTCGATGCCCTTTACTGCAGACTCTAAATAAAAACACAGTCCTCTGAATTTCATTTGTTTCCTTTCGTATTTCGATATAAGCTTTTAAGGCAAAATATTCTGGGATAGCAGCCCTTCTTTGGTTCACGGTAAAGCAATGCTCTTTCTCCCTTGTTTCCTTCTTTCTGCATATTTAAGACAAATACTTTGAAATTGCGATTTGTATAGAATTTTAAAGACAGTGTTTTATGTGGCTGAGGCCAAACAATTAGGGGAACATGACTATGTCACAATATTGAACCTCTCAACTCTCTAGGGGGTTGTAAAGTTGGATTTCTTTTGCACTTCAATCAAAAGAAATTAACTTATCAGTGTCAAAATGCTTTATTTCTCTTGCTATCATTAGCAACATTTTAATAAATGACTTTTTGTGAGCTATTTTGCTTAGGTAAAATCACTCCTATTCAAAAGGTAGATGAAATTGAAATGACTTAATAAACCAAGGCAATTCGATATCTGGTTCTTGCTTGAATAGGGCAGATTCATGAGTAAATATGTTTTAAAGAGTTTCCTTGTAGGAGATAATAATAGTTAATACCTAGCATTTACTGAGTACCTACTCTGTGTCAGCCCTTTGATGAGCAGTTCCATACATAATTTTAGTTAATCCTTATTAACTTTATTAGGCAAGTGTTAAATATCCATTTTACAGATACAACATCTCTGCTTGGGTGATGTGAAATGTTTGTTTAACATAGTATCTACCTGGTTTACCAGCAAAGTAGGACCGTTGGGTTCAACTTCTCTAAGACTAAAGAGATCTGATGTTTTTAAGCACAGATCTTTGAAGGGAGAGAAAGTATTGAGGGTTCAGTAGATGCTTTTTCTTTTAACATAGGTTACCAGATGCTTATTTCTTTGAAATAGGACTTTGAGTCAATGCAATTCTGCAGACATATTCAGCACCACTGTGTGCCACCAACAAAATCTCAAGATGGTGCTTTATGTGCCTGCTCTGGTGCTTGAAAGCTCTTTAAAAAATAAAAAAAAATTTTTTTTACCAGCATTGTTGAAATATAATTCATATACCATATAATTCACCCATTTAAAGTGTACCATCACCAAAATTAATTTTCGTCACATCCGAAAGAAACCCTGTATCCTTTAGCTATCACCCCTCCTATCTGTCCATCCCTACCAACCCTAAACAACCCCTAATCTACTTTCTGTCTCTATAGATTTGCCTGTTCCTGACAAACCATATAAATGGAATCATATAATATGTGGTCTTTTGTGTCTGTTCTTTCTTCTTCTTGCCTTCTTCACAGTTATGTCTAGGACTTGATCTGGAATCATGGCTGCTTTTGGATTTCCTGATTTACCAGATACTGAAAGGTGAGGATTGAAGACAGTTTAAAGCCCTGGGTGAATGGAGTGAGCAGCTGTCAGACTTGCAATTTCATAGTTCCACTGAACAGACTCATCTTCAGATTTGAGTTTCTTTGGATCCTGGTGATATTGCCGTTGGTGCCAAGGTTTGTACTAATGGAATGAGGATTTTAAAAGTCTTGTGCGGACAGTCTTAGGTGGGCAAAACACTGGGGTTATTTTTCTATAAAGTGTTTTTACTCTGAGTTGTTTCCTGGATCTCATTTTCTGCTTATGTGTCCCCTGCTTTAGTTTTCAAAGACTGCCAATGCGAAATACCAGAAATGGGTTGGCTTTCATTATGAGGATTTATTAGGCTAAAAGCTTACAGTTCCAAGGCTGCAAAAATGTCCAAATCAAGGCATCATCAGATTTGCTTTCTCACCAAAGGTCGGCTGCTGGCTGGATCCTAGGCTCCTACCACGTGGCAAAGCAAAATGGTGGCTCTCCATCTGGATCTCTGCCTTCTCCTCCAGGCTGCTTTCTCTCTGATCTCAGCTGTGGGTGGTCAAGCACATGGCAGGGCTTGTTTCTTCAGCTTTTAGCTGCCCTGTGGGTCTAGCCTCTTGGGGGCTTCTTTCCATGCACCTGTGCTCTGCTGGTTTATAGCATACACTGCCTCCAGCCTCTGGGACCTCTCTCAGCCTCTCGGGGCTTCTTTGTCTTTCTGTGACTGCAGGTGATCCTCTCTCTCATATTTCAGGGTCAAAATGGCGGCTGTCTTCCTCTGTGTTTCTACTTCCAGTTTTCAGTTTATATAAGACCCCAGTAAGAGGGTGAAGACCCACCCTGGGTCATGCCTCACTGATGTAGTTCAATCAAAAGCCCTAAAGTGATCCAGTCAATTGATCTAATCAAAAGATCCCTTAATGCAATCAAAGGTCTCTACATTAACAGAAATGGATTAGTTTAAGAACATGATCTTTTCTGGGATTCACAAAAAAGCTTCAAACTGTCATAGCAAGTCAAAGAAAAAATCACACCACATAATGTTAAATTGAAAAGGATGACTTTATTCAAAGCTATTTGCAATAGGGAAGAGAGAACAGAAGGCTATTGTGATAGAGAGACCAGAAGGCTGTCACAATAGGGGAGAGAGAGAAAACTCATCTGCTGAAACAGAGAGCAGGAGAGTTTTTCAGGACTGGGGTGGTTCATGGGAAAGTACTGGAGGGGGAGGTCAAGCACGGGATGTATGGATGGCATGGGGTTACCCCCTGAGTTTATTGTTGAGGCAGGTGGAAATGTTCTTTCTTTATTTATTCCACCTCCCCCATTGTTTGCACTCACTGCTCTTTGTGTCCATTTGCTGTGTTCTCTTTGTGTCTGCTCATCTTCTCTTTAGAAGGCACCGGGAACCAAACCCGGAACCTCTCATGTGGGAGAGTGGCACTCAATCGCTTGAGCCACCTCAGCTCCCTGGTTTGTTGTGTCTTTCATTGTCTTTCCTCTTTGCATCTCTTTGTTGTGTCATATTATTGTGTCACCTTGCTGTGCTTGCCCATCAAGCCAGGTTACCTTCTCCAGGAGGCACTGGGAACTAAACCCAGGACCTCCCATGTGGTAGATGGGAACTCAATCCCTTGAACCATATCTGCTTCCCAAAAAGTTCTAACTGGATTCTGTAAGGGCCAAGGGGAGGGAGGCCTTGGCCTAGAGACGAGGAGAAGCCTGTCTAAGATTTAGTCAAACTGAAGTTAAGGCTGTCTTGGTCAGTGTGTAACTGAAGGTTAAGAATTAACAAATAATTATGATTACCAAATCATTATATAGATGTCTTTTCACTTCCAGTATATTATAAAATAGCCAAAGGTTAATACCTGAACTTACTGAAACTAGCTAGAATGGTCTAATCCCTGTTTATGGTTACTCTAGACTGGCCTCACCTTTATGTAAACTTGCTATGGTGATAGTAACCATTCTACCCTTCCCTGTTTGAATCCATAAAAACCCTAAACTCCTCAAAATCAGGGAGGCAGATTTCGGGCCCTTAGGCCACTGACCTCCTTTGCTATGCACAAGCAAATAAACTCTTTTTCTCTTTGAAACCCCTGTGTCTCAGGAATTGGTCTTTGAAGTGCATCAGGCAGAAAAAGAACCTTCTTTTGCTCAGTATCAAGTGACCCAAAAGATGGGGGAATTTCTTAACCTATGCTGTTTTCCAGGATCACAGGATTCAATTAAAATTCAACCTTATCAGGTGTATATGACTCCTGGCCTCTTCCTCTTCATTTGTTCTTTCTTTTCATTCATCTCACTTTCCTTCCCTCCTGTGTTTCTCTACTGTAACTTGTCTTAATATAAAAATAAAATGTATTTTAAATTATACAGTTACTTAAGCTTTATATTTCTTTTATTAATATGAAAGGCAGATAAGTAGAGTTTATATTTTTCTCTGAAAAATTATTGTTGTTTTTTTTAGGAGGTGTTACGGATTGAACCCAGGACCTCATATTTGGGAAGCAGGCACTCAACCACTGAACTATATCTGCTCCCCAATGAGAGTTGGTTTTTTCATTTGTTTGTTTTTAGGAGGTATGGATTATTGAACCCGGGACCTCATACATGGGAAGCAGGTGCTCAAGCACTTGAGCCACATCATCTCCCTGGAGATTTTTTTTTTTTTCTTTCTCAAAAAGCAAAACCAATTGACTTGTAGCTGAATTTTTTCTCTTCCTGTGGATTAATGAAACTTGATTTAAAAAGGCAAAAAGAAAAAAGTTCTCCAGTCTTATTTTAAGAGATGATTAGGACTGAGTTGTTTTCTTCCTTTATCTCATACTCAAGAGAAGACAGAAGTATCTGGGAGAACTCAAATGTGCTGGGGAAGGATTGTTTGGATCTGTTCATTGCTCCTGATCTTTAAAATAATTCTTAAAATAAACAGAGGATCTGAAAACAAAACTCCCAGACAGTGAAAATATATTAAATAGTAAAACTTGGGGAGCCTAAAACCCAACTTCATTGGTAAGAGAAACAAATACTTACTGGAAAAATATTTAGTAAGATGCATATCCAATTTTATTGCTATCACTAATAGCTATATTTTCAGATTTAGTTCCTGAATAAAATTAATTATTCATGTTGTATTCTGAGTGCTTCCCTACTCAGAATTCAGTACTGAGGTTCTACCCATGTAATTTGTAATAAAAAGCCAAGAGTACTTGGTCTATGTAAATTTTGCGTTACTTTGAGGAAGTTTGCACCCATAAGCATCCTACCGTTTTCTACCTGCATCATTTTGTTGTCAACTTCTCTTATTTGGTATAAATAACAACAACAATGCAAAATTTGTATTGATGCTGAAAGTTATATGTAAAACCTGTTACAAATGCACCTATGTCCTATTGTCATGGGGACAGGCTATAGAAAAGAAATGGATACAGCATGAAATATTAGAGAGACAATAAGTGAATTCCTTTTCAGGAAACCTGTGATGAAAATATCTTAAATTTGTGCATTTGGTTGTTATTATTTTTACAAGGCAAAACAAACCATAAAAGTAGCAGCCACAACAACAGCAATAACAAAGAAGAACATCACCAAATTCCTAAATTAAATAGCTTCAGTGCAAATGACCTTTGATTTGTGGGTGCCTTTTGCTTATGATAATGACCTAGGTTCTGCAAAGCAGTGAGCCTGGCTCAACATCTGACATGATTGCAAAATAACTACCCACCCACCCCTTTGCCCCAACTTTCCTACGCCCCACTCCTGCAGAAAATATGGTATTTGCCTGATGTTTATTCAAATATTGTGTATTAAGCTAGAAGACCCACAAACAAGGGATTTGGCATGCTAGGCTGCAGCTGGTACAGAAATGCACTCATTTTATGAAAAAATGCTTCTATATTTCACCCTTGCCATTTCTCTGTTCCATGGGATTCCTTCTTTTTCAGGCCGAGTTATTTGTTTTGGCTGCAGTGGTTTACGATAATGAGAAAAAGCATTTTTTTTTCTCCCCATGTGTCTTTAAAGCCAATTCCTGAGACACGGGTATTTCAAAGAGAGAAAACGTTTATTTGATTGTGCAAGCAAAGGAGGTCAGTTACCTTAGACGGCCCCAAAACTGCCTCCCTGATCTGCTGAAATTCTAATATTTTATAACATCAGGGTGCTAATGAATAATTGGGGTGGAGCTGGACACAGATTCCTTCATTAATAGACATTAATAAACATTAAGAGGTTAGCAAGCTGGAAGTGGACCCCAAACCAGGGGGAATTACAAAGTTACAATCATTTTCAGAGATCAAGTTTCTAAGATAGGAAAGTACAGAGTAGAGGTCAGTCACAAGGTTTTCCGTACAGTTATTAAGCAGATGAGGGTGGAGTGGTTACCATCCCAATAGTAAGCATGCACAAGGGTGAGGTAAAGTCTAGAGTGAGCTGGCTAGAGAAGTGGGACCACGTTAGCCAGTTTCAGTAGTTTTAGGTATTAACCTTTTGCTATTTGATAATATAAAGTTATCTATATAATGCTTTAGTAATCATAATTTGTTAATTCTTAACCCTCAGTTACATTTTTTAAAAAGGTTTATTTATTTCTCTTTGCCCTCATTTTGCATTCGCTGTCTGCTCCCTGTATTCTTCTGTGTCTGCTTGTCTTCTCTTTAGGCGGCACCGGGAACCGATCCTGGGTCCTTCCAGAGTGGAGAGAGGCTGCTCAATCTCTTGAGCCACCTCAGCTCCCTTGTCTGCTGCATCTCTTATTGTCTCTCTTCTGTGTCTCTTTTTGTTGCATCATCTTGCTGTGCCAGCTCTCTGCTCGGGCCAGCTCTCTGGTCGGGCCAGCTCACCGTGTAGGCCATCTTGCTTTTCACCAGGAGGCCCTGGGAATCAAACCCTGGACCTCCTATATAGTAGATGGGAGCCCAATCGCTTGAGCCACATCTGCTTCCCCCTCAGTTACATTTATATGTGCAGTGGAAAGATCACAGAGCTGAGTAAGTTGAGTAATTTGTGTTAGAGTTATGACTTTGCCATTGGACAATTTATTTGGGTATGACAGGGCAAAAAATCCTGACTTATAAATACCTACAGTTTTCAGCCCCCCTACCCTCCCAGGAGGAAAGCTGGAGTTTGTGTTATGCAGATCAATAAAAGGGTGGAACAGAGAGAACTGATTGCAGCTGAGGGCTGTCAAATCAATTTACATTTGAAGGGAACAAATGTAATGTTCCTCCAAAAGGAACGCAAATGGGGTATGAGGGTTTAGAAGATAAGAGAGAAAGCTGAAGTAAGCAGATTTGGGGAGAAGGGAAAGTATGAGGAAGAAAGAATGCCTTTAAATCAACTTTATTGAAGGATCATTTACATATCCTACTGAAATG
>JAQZBX010060689.1:0-17261 GCA_029593785.1 Cabassous unicinctus
CAAACAAATTCTTTTAGCCATTGTCAAATTGATTCAATCTCTATGTAGGTTAATTTTCAAATTTCTAAAACTCATTAATAAGAACTCTTTAATAAGAACTCTGTTTATGTTCACCATTTACCCCATGATTGTCCAGGTCTAAGTGTGTAAGACTGTGATGAGTCCTCCGTTTGTCCTTGCATTGACCTACTTTGTTCTGTATTCCATTTGTATTTTGCAGTTGGGAACTTGTCTGGATAATTTGAAGGCTACACTTATTGAACAATCTGAATTTATGACTTGGTAGTTGCTAAACTATTGTTAAATGAAGTTAGTCAGTATTTTCTGGTTTCATATACTCTCTCTGCATGAGTAATATCGTATATTCCCACATATTTTCCTTGTTTTTTAGAACTAGAAATTGTTAGAAATATTTTAAAACTTCCTCAAGTATGTAGAACTGGAGCAGGTCAGCGAAATAATACTGCTGCCACTGTTTGTGGACTAATAGCTATTAATGGTTTTTAGAAATGGAAATTTGCAATCAATTTCCTGAACTAGCTTTGAGCCTCACCTAAGCTAAAACCAAACCAAACCAAACCAAACCAAACAAAAAAACCCTTTGTATTAGTCAGGGTTATCTCTGGAAATAGAATCTACAAAAGATATCTGTCAATAATACGAGATTTTATAAGAGTCTCTCACAAGACCATGGGGATGCATAAGTCCAGGTTCTGCAGGCAGGCAGCATACCAGGGGTTCTGAAGAAAGTCCAATGAAAGGTACTTGATGAGTTTCTGGGAGAAGGTGGCTGTCCAAAGACTAGCTGGGAAATTCTCTCTGAATGTTGAAATCACTTCCCCTCTTAAGGCATTTAACTGATTGGATAAAAACATCATTCATTGCTGATACAATCTCCCTGACTGATGCAGATGCAATCAGCCATCCACCCAGTAAACTCACTAGTGACCAAAGTCCATAAATGCTCTTGTATTACAATTAGCCTGGTGCTTGCTTGACCAAACACTTGGACACAATTACCTGGCCGAGTTGACACATTAGTCTAACCATCATAGTCCACCCCTTGTCAACTTGGCAACCATACACACTACCTTAAACCATCCTTCGTCTCTAAGTAAAAACAATAACAGACAAGCATACATATATATTTCTGCCTAACTATGTTCAACTCACCTGTGTACAACCAGAAACGCATTAATTCCCTACAGAATAGGGTGCAAGTCCTTGGGTAATATTCACTCTTAAAATTGACATCCTTAAATATTATGACATGAAATTAATACAACTTTTCATATGATAGGGGAAAGGTTGGGGAAGAAAACAAAGAAATTCATTTTATGTACATATACAATCATATTCATAACGAAACAAGGAAGAAGGGTTCATGACTATTACAGTTCTCGTTTCTGTAACTGATCACATGGTCGAAGTTCATATTTATTACTACCTTCTTCCACTGCTTATTTCATGTTCCCATTACCCTCAGCAAGCACTTCAGCTGGCCGTGGTTCTTTGCCTGGTGGGGTGGCCCAAACTTTCATTCCAGAAGATTCTGGGCCATTGTAAGTCCTGCTTGAATTGATTTGTTGCTATTTTCCATTGACTTGAATCACAGGGCATGGCAATATTAGGAGACACCCTAGAGGGTCTCCTGTATTCCAGGCAAACTCTTCTTTACTCCCACTATGTAGATGTAGTCTTTTCTCCCCTTGATAGTCAGGATTAAGCACCCTAACCAGTACAGTAATTCCCTTTTTTGCCTGTTGATTCACAGGTAAGAGGAGCCCAAATTGGCCAGGTGGCAGTCTTAACTTTCAGTTCAGTGCAATCATTGTTGAGTTCCCTGGTGGCAGCGCTCTTCCTTTTGGGACTAAAACCTGTAGACCAGCAGAGCTTAAGGTTGCAGGGATAGGAAGCAAAAATTTTCCTAGTGGATCACTAGGGGTAATAGTGAGTGGTGCCACTCACATATCCACCCCTTGATTCCTGAACCCGTGAATCCTGGTTATGGGAGAAACAGCACCATAGAGTGGACTGATTTAGAGCATACACAGCCTCCTGGAGCACATTGCCCCAGGCCTGCAAGGTATTGCCACCTAGTTGGTGCCATAATTGAGTCTTCAAAAGGTCATTCCACTGTTCTATTAATCCAGCTGCCTCAGGGTGATGAGGGACATGGTAAGACCAGTGAATTCCATGGGCATGTGCCCATTCCCACACATCATTTACTGCGAAATGGCCTCCTTGGTCAGAAGCAATGCTGTGTGGAATGCCATGGCAGTAGATAAGACATTCGGTAAGTCGACAGATGGTAGTTTTGGAAGAAGCATTGTGTGCAGGAAATGCAAACCCATATCCAGAGTATGTGTCTATTCCAGTTAAAACAAATTGCTGCCCCTTCCATGGTAGAAGTGGCCCAATGTTGTCAACCTGCCACCAGGTAGCAGGCTGATCACCTCGAGGAATGGTGTTCTATTGGGGGCTGAGTGTGGGTGTGTGCTGCTGGCAGATTGGCCATTCAGGAGTGGCTGTAACCAAGTCAGCCTTGGTTAGGGGAAGTCCATGTTGCTAAGCTCATGCATAACCTCCATCCCCACCTCCATGGCCACTTTGTTCATGAGCCCATTGGGCAATGACAGGAGTGGCTGGGGAAAGAGGCTGAGCATTAGCCACAGTGCAGGTCATCTTATGCACTTGATTATTAAACTCTTCCTCTACTGAAGTCACCCTCTGGTGAGCATTCACGTGGGACACCAATATGTTCATTATTTTTGCCCACTCAGAAATGTCTATCCACATACTTCTTCCCCAGATCTCTTTGTCCCCAATTTTCCAATCATGTTCCTTCTAAGTCCCTGACCATCCAGACAAACCATTGGCAACAGCCCATGAATCAGTGTACACATGCACCTCTGGCTATTTCTTCCTCCAAGAAAAATGAACAACCAGGTGCACTGCTCAAAGTTCTGCCCACTGGGAGGATTTGCTCTCACCGCTATCCTTCAAGGATGTCCCAGAAAAAGGCTGCAGTGCCACATATCATACAGAACCATCTGTAAACCAGGCCCAAGTTTTCTCAGCCTCAGTCAACTGATTGTAACGAACTCCCCATGTGGCCAAAGCTGTGGGCTGGGAAATGGAAGTTAAATTGCAGGGGTGGTGACCCTGGGAATTTGGGCTACTTCCTCATGTAACTTACTTGTGCCTTCAGGACCCACTAGAACCCTCTCTCATATATACCACTTCCACTTTATTATGGAGTGCTGCTGTACACGCCCAACTTTATGGTTTGGTGGGTCAGACAATACCCAGCTCATTATAGGCAACTCAGGTCTCATGGTAACTGGATGGCCCATGGTTAAGCATTCAGTCTCTACTAAGGCCTAGTAGCAAGCCAAAAGCTGTTTCTCAAAAGGGTTATCTGCAGAGGATGACAAGGCTTTGCTCCGAAATCCTAAGGGTCTGCATTGTGATTCCCCTATAGAGTCCTGCCACAGGCTCCAGACAGCATCTCTATTTGCCACTGAAACTTCCAGCACCATTGGATCGCCTGGATTATATGGTCAAGTGATAGTGCAGCTTGCACAGCAGCCTGGACCTGTCACAGGGCCTCCTCTTGTTCTGGTCCCCAATCAAAACTAGTAGCTTTTCTGTTCACTCGGTAAATGGGCCAGAGTAGCACACCCAAATGAGGAAAGTGTTGTCTCCAAAATCCAAAGAGGCCAACTAAGTTTTAAGCCTTTTTTTCAGTTGTAGAAGGGGCCAGGTACAACAACTTATCCTTTACTTTAGAAGGTATATCTTGACATGCCCCACACCACTGGAAACCTAGAAATTTCACTGAGGTGGAAGGATCCTGTGTTTTTGTTGGATTTATCTCCCATCCTCTCTCATGCAAATGCCTTACCACTAAATCTAGAGTCTTTGCTACTTCTTGTTCAGTAGGTCCTATCAACATGATATCATTAATACAATGGACCAGTGTGATGTCTCATGAGAGGGAGAGATGATCAAGGTCCCTGCGGATAACATTATGACATAGGGTTGGAGAGCTGATATACCCCTGAGGCAGGACAGTGTAGGTATATTGCTGGCCTTGCCAGCTGAAAGCAAACTGTTTCTGGTGGTGCTTACTAATGGCAATTGAGAAAAAAGCATTTGCCAGATCAACAGCTGCGTACCAGGTACCAGGGGAAGTGTTGATTTGCTCAAGCAATGTTACCACGTCTGGGACAGCAGCTGCAATTGGAGTCACCACCTGGTTAACTTTATGATAATCTACTGTCATCCTCCAACATCCATCTGTTTTCTGCACAGGCCAAATAGGAGAGTTGAATGGTGATCACCATCCCTGCATCCTTCAAATCCTGATGGTGGCATTAATCTCTTAAATCCCTCCAGGAATCTGCTATTGCCTTTGATTTACTATTTTGCTAGGTAGGGGCAGTTCTAGTGGCTTCCACTTGGCCTTTCCAACCATAATAGCCCTCACTCCACAAGTCAGGGATCCAATGTGGGGATTCTGCCAGTTACTGAGTATGTCTATTCCAATTATGCAATCTGGAACTGGGGGAATAACCACAGAATGGGTCCGGGGACCCACTGGACCCACTATGAGATGGACCTGAGCTAAAACTCCATCAATCACCTGACCTTTATAAACCCCTACTCTGACTGGTGGACCACAGTGACGTTTTGGGTCTCTTGGAATTAATGTCACTTCTGAGCCAGTGTCTAATAATCCCTGAAATTGTCTGATCATTTCCTTTTCCCCAATGCACAGTTACTCTGGCAAAAGGCTGTAGGTGGGGAAAGGTGGGAGGAAGATTAACAGTATAAATTTTTGGCAGTTTAACAGGATACTTCCCCAAGGGGACCTGGCCTTCTCCTAATTCAAGGGGCTCTGGGTCTATAAACTGTATCAAGTCCAGGAATTGATTAAGGGGCCATGATCCTCTGCATCTGTAATTTGAGTTAGGGTTTTGTTCACTCAACCTAGAACTCCTCTGCTTATATAGATCCAGAGGAAATCTAGTAGACTGTCCATGTATTTAACTTCTATGTACCCCATGATCTATTAGCCAATGCCATAACTCCATTCAACTCAGACTATTCTGTGTGCTGCTTTGAATCTGCCTTTCATTGCAGTAGTCATGCCCACCTTGCCTTTGGTGATTAACAGCTGATACTCGACTTTTACTGGATCAAGATCTGATCATCCCCGTAATGTTTAAGGATTCCAATTCCATTACAGCCCTCCCTACAGTAATATCTGGACTACAGAGAAGAGCAACCACAGAGCTCTTCAGAGAAGATGGGGTTAGTCTTACAAATTTATTCCTCACAGTCCTGGTTAAAGATATGTCCTCTGGAAATTCCTGGGGTGGGTGGGCAGGTCTCAAATGGTAAATCCATCCTAGCATTACAATCTCTCTAAGCCTTTGAATCCCCTTGTCTACTGTATACCAGGGCAAATCAGGCATCTCAACCTCAGACATGCTAGACCATCTTTTGGTCCATGTTTCAGTCAACCACTCAAACAAACTGTTAAAGACCTTTCTAACCCCTCGAGCTTCAGCGTTAAATACAGAATTTCTGCTTAGTGGTTCCATATCAATAAATTCAGCCTGATCCAAATTTATATTCCTTCCACCATTATCCCATCACTTAGTATCCATTCCCACACATATTCCCCTGATTTCTGTCTATATAAGTTGGAAAACTCATATATTCTTTCAGAGTATAGCATACTTCCTCATGGGTCACACTTTTTATTTCACCTTTGGGCGCTTGTTGTAATTTTAGTCTAGTAATAGGTCTCGAAGACAAGAGGGATGGTGGGGGTGGGTAAGGAGAAAGATTAGAAATGTCTTGCAAGCTACTGACTTCAGGCCATTCCTTTGTATTTTCTTCTGGTGAGTCAGGATTAATCTCTTCAGCAGGAGTTGGGAGGCAGATTCCTCAGGGAAGACTGGAGGTTGGGCAGTGCATGCTGGAGTTTGGCTGGTACCTGCCTCTGGGCTGGGAAGAGGTCCATACTCCCTGGGGCAGGCTGGAGGCTGGATAATACAAGGTTTACAAGGTGTGGTCTCCACAGGGCAGGCCATTGCAGGTTTATCTGGTAAAGTATCAGCAGAATTTAGGGTTTCAATATCCCCACCAATATTAACATCATCGTATATGTCTCCATCCCAATCCTCGGGGTTCCACTCCTTTCCAATCAATGCCTTCACTTTAATTGCAGAAACCCTGTGGGGCTGAGATTTTAGTTTCCTCTATAATTCTGCTACTCGTACAGTGAGAGTCTAGGTTTGATTCTCAGATATCTCAAGTCTGTGGCTACAGGAGACAAGATTTTTTTTCAGGTCACACATAGCAACTTTCACATCATTCATGCCGTATTTAAGTTTCAAATTTGAAGACTTTAGCTCATCCCTTTCTTTTGTAACTGTATCCAGAGAATCTAGGAGGAGCCAGCCAACATCACTATACCTTAAAATTCTGTTAAGGTGTTGAAAACACTCACCCAGATCCTTGCTTCTTATAAGTGTGGAAGTAGGGGAATCCAGTGATGCTATTTTGTGAATCTCTATTGTCAGCTCACACCATGGACTGTTACCAACCTCTTCGTTATTGGAAAGGGAGTCATTACTACCCTTGAGTACAACTGGCATAGAAAGCCAATTACAAAACTCCCAGAACCACCTCAGACATCCCATGTTTAAGACTCTCTTCCTCAAGAACTACTCCTGGTACCAATCTGTTTTAGTCAGGGTTCTCTCAGGAAACAGAATCAACAAGGCATATCTGTTAATAATATGAGATTTTATAAGAGTCTTTCACGAGACCGTGGGCATGCAAAAGTCCAGGTTCCACAAGCAGGCTGCAAGCCAGGGGTTCCGATAAAAGTCCAATGAAAGGTCCTTGATGACTTTATGGGAGAAGGTGGCTGTCCAAAGACTAGCTGGGAAATTCTCTCTAAATGTTGAAATCACTTCTCCTTTTAAGGCATTCAACTGATTGTATAAAAGCATCATCCATTGCTGATGCAAACTCCCTGATTGATGCATATGCAATCAGCCATCCATGCAGTAAACTCACTGGTGACCGAAGTACATAAATGCTCTTGTATTACAATTAGCCCAGTGCTTGCTTGACCAAACACCTGGACACAATTACCTGGCTGATTTGACACATTAGTCTAACCAACACACCCTTCATTTTTCTCAGTGATTAGTTCTGTATTGTTTATCAATTGCAATTAATGTGACACACTAATGAAGGACGTTTAGGTGGGAGGTTGTGGGAGGTGTGGGAGGTGGGGCATATGGGAATCCTTTTATTTTTTGTATAACATTTATGTAATCTAAGTATCTTTAAAAAATAAATTAATTAAATTAAATTAAAATTAAAAAATATATGCTGCACTTAACTATTACCATTATATTATTCGTTTTTGAATTTCATCAATGAAAATTTTATGGAAATGTGTTTTCTCTTTACTATATAAATACATACATCATATTCTCAAATTTTGCTTCACAGCCAGCAAAACTTAAATTAATTATTGTTTGGCTTTTTACAGAAAATTATTGCTGCCTCCTAAATAAAAACAATAAGAAATTATGTCTTATGATATTTGGTATCATTCCTAATAAAATTATATTACCTGAGTAAAACAACACCATTTTTAATAATCAATTTTGATACATATTAATAAAGCATACAATTCAACCAAAGTGTATAATCAATGATATTTGGTATAATCATGTAGTTGTACATTCAGCACTATAATCACTATTAGAGCATTTTCATTATTTCAATAATAATAATAATAATAAAGAAAAAACAGACAAACCAGAAAATTCTTCTCCTCTCAATCTCTCTCTGTTTTCCCTGCTATACATAGCTGCTATTTCTGGCTATTTTTGCACAATTATTTATTTATAAACACCTATTTTAAAATTCAATTCAATAAGCTTCATCACTCATGAGGATTGATGCTTAAAATGATCTCAAAAAGTGTCCATGACAGGCTCTAGATTTATAAAATGTTCATCCTAACATAGATAACTGATGAGGTCCAGATCATATAACAAGAAATATCATCCACCAGCTACATGGCTTGAAGTCCTATATTCCTTCAATTGATGGTGAATTTGGAAAATGAAAGCATGCGCATCTGCACACATCTGAATATTTTCCATTATATTTTAAAATGATAACTATGTACTGAAGTTTTCAAGAACAACACATTTACCTTAATTTCTCAGGTCATTAATCTTAGATGAACTACTCCGTATCATTTATGATATAATAGCCATTACTTTCTTAAAAGGACATGGTTTATATCTACTGAAAGAGTGTGCTGCTAAAAGCCCAAAGAGAAAACACACACACACACACACACGTGTAATTCACGTAGAAAGACATGTATTAAAAAATTTTGCCTGTCAGTATAAAGTTTTATCAACTTTGCACATCCTTCAAGGAAATTCTTGATATTTGTGTTTTCCTTGTCTCCCCCAATTTTACTTTGCATACAAGCCATATTGGAAGAAATATTCAGTTCCCTTAACCCACATTCCCTACTTAAATCTCTGAAATCATCTATTTCTGTGTGTTTGTCATTAGTGCCCTGACCACTATAACTGAAAACTAATAAACAGAGCAAAAGCAATTCTCCTGACTACACCCAGTTACATTCCAGTGGTTCATTCTCTTTGCTAATTTCATATCTCATTCACATCCTTAATCTCTCTTTCTTCCTTTTTCTCCACAAGCCCATGAAACATAACCACTGTGAGGAAATTACTACTGTGTTACCTTCTCTAGAGAAATATTTATACTACTGTAGGAACTTGTAAAGATGTTGAATTAATACAATAGTAAATGATGTAGGTAGTAGAAAAATTTTGATGTGAAAAATTGAACACTTGAGTTATCATGATTTTTGTGCCTGTAAGTTGCTGCATAACTCTGGATATATATTTAAATTCTTAAATTTTACTATTTCATTAGCCTCCATAAAAATTTCTGAATCAGAACATAATATTCCCCATCCTTAACTATTTTTCTGACTAGGATGATACAGAAACAAAGAGGGTCAACAACTTTTCTTTTTCAGTACTTAGACAACCCAGAGCAATGAGCCATGGATGTACTAAACTTCGATGTGAGATATATGTAATTAATGAATCATTCTGGTGAAGGTTTCTAGAGGATGAAACTCAAAAAAGGTCTTCAAAAATACAGTAGAAGATGTATATTCATTTTTTTTGTTCTCGCCACATTTCTCACATTCCGTTCTCAGGTATATAAAGGACGTGAAGGATAGCTAACATTAAATAAGCTACTATGCTGGGAAATTTCAAGAAAATTAAGTGAAAAATCAGAGAACTCAAGTATTGCAATGTTTGTTTTATTTTGAAAGATGGATACTGTTCATAAGGAAGAATGCATGAAAGTATGAATCAATGTGAATGATAAAAACAGAACATTTTAACGATATAGATGCGGATCTGCTTGGTCTTTACACCATAAACAAGTGGATTGAGAAATGGAGGAACCAGCAAGTAAATGCTAGAAAAGAGGATATGGATGTAAGGGGGAATATGAGATCCAAATCTATGTGTGAAGAAGGAGAAGAAGGCTAAGAGATAGAATTGCAGGAAGACACAGATGTGAGCAATGCAGGTGTTGAATGCCTTGAACCTAGCTTCTTTCTGGGGCAAATGAAAAACTGTGATAAATATCTGAATATAGGACAAGGTGATGAAAATGAGGTCAAACCCTGCTACAGCGAAGGCCACAAACAAACCATACATCTTGTTGATCCAGATATTTTCTGCAGCTAGTTTGACAATGGCCATATGCTCACAATAGGAGTGGGAGATGACTGTTGTATGATAAAAGTGAAGCCGACACTTTATCAGCACAAGGCACAGGGCTACCAGAATGGCAGGTCTGAGCATTACCACAGCTCCTATTTGGTTGAGCAGTTGGTGGGTGAAGATGGTGGCATGTCGTAGTGGATAACAGATGGCAACATAACGGTCCAGGGCCATGGCAAGCAGGATGCCTGACTCTATGCCCTGAAATGTTTGTATAAGCCACATTTGAAGCAAGCAGGAATCAAAATAGATCTCTGACATCTTGAACCAGAAGATTCCAAGCATCTTGGGCATTATGCTGCTACCAAGAGCAATATCTGTGGCTCCAAGCATGCCTAGGAAAATATACATGGGCTCTAGGAGGCTGCGCTCAGTTTTGATAATGAACAGAAGCAAGGAATTCCCAATCATAGCAGTGAGGTACATGGCACAGAAAGGAATCCCAATCCAGCACTGCACAGACTCTAGGCCTGGGATTCCTATTAGTGTCATTACAGATGGCCTGAAGACTGTAGTGTTCGAAATGGTCATATTTCCCTTAGTCCTCCTTTTCAGCCAAAGAAGTTTTTCCATCAGCACTTATATTTCTCTTCTACTTCCTATTTTTATTTAAAGTGAGCCTCGTGAGTACAACTGAGATTATTTTATTCTTTTTACTTACACTATTGATGAAAATAGTCAGACTCCTAAAGACAGAACTTTGCTTTCAGGGCAGGCATCCACAATCACTCAGGCTTACTAAGATATTATGTGCATGGCAGGCAGCCTGCCTTTATTACCAGCATAATCACCTGGGCAAACCATAAACCTGTTAACCTGAATGTTAATTTCATTCCAGACCTGTGAACAGAAAAAATTAAGAGTTGTTTATTTTACTTGGAAATTGCATTTTAAACAGAGTTCAATGAACCTCTCCGAAGACCACATTCCAGCTTTTCCTGTTGTAATCTATTATTCCCAATTTTCTTTAACCCAGCAACTGTCAGTTTCGAACCTCAAATTTCCAAGCTCTAACCAGTTGCTATCCAAGAGTCTAACACATTTTTATATCTATATCTGTATTCATGTCTGTCATTTTTAGCTATGTATGATTGAATTTTCTTGAAATGCATGTGAAATATGAGGCTTCAGAAAAAATAAATCTCAAATTTATTTACTTTCTGAGTCTGGACCAGAATTCCCTGCTATATATCAAATTTATTTAAATTCTGCTTTGCCCTATTTTGTCACATTGGTTTTAATGCAATACAAGTACTTTAGAAGCCTTGGATAATTTTGTGAGCATGGGCATAAGTCATTTTGAGAAAATAAATGGGATTTTTTATGCACATCTAGGTTTCCTTTATTAAAATCGCACCGTTGTGTTATATTTGGACTATCCATTACACTTCTTTGTTGATTCATGTTACCGTTTCAGCCAAGGTTCTTTTAGGGAAGTTACTTAAAGATAGTCAAATATAAGATAGGCAGAGGACAAAATCAAGTTAATTGGAAATGACTCAGACGGAGGATAAAGAGAAAATGAAAATTAAATCAGTTCTCTACTGATGACTGAATTTTCAAAATCCTTGGCTTGTGCCTTCTCAGTTTTTCTCTGTTAAATATAATAACTTTTTATAATTGCATATTTGAAGTAAGAAAGTCTTTAATAACCATATACTAGAGAAATGTTTCAGACCCGTGAAGAATACAGTTGGGTTACTTCATTCTTTCTTTGACTCTCCAATATATTGCTTTCTAATCATCTCTGTAAGTTCCTAAATCAAGTAACTACACTCTGAATGTCAACAACACACCAGTAATAAAGGAAGCCGCTATGGTTAAGCTGCTCAAATGCAAGTGAGATAATGAACTCAGGAGAGGCTCTAGTTTACGAAGAAAGCTTTATCTACCTGATTTCAGTTAGGGTTTTCTGTCAGTTAAGTACTTTGATTTCCACAGGTTTACCACCTTTCTAAATTCTGTGAATCGCTCACATGAAAATCAATGACTCATTCTAATAGAAGCAAAATTTTTCTCCTCCACAATTAGTCAAAATTGGAATAGGCATCCTTCAAGAGTTATCACAGTGTGTGACATATTTGAAAGAAAGAGGCTGGCATGTGAGCCTCACCTGAATGAAATAAGGAGTTGGTTGATAAGATGGAAAGTACATAGCAACTAAATACAGTCTTAATAGGAAGGAGTGGTCATTATGGGGGAAGGTTGCAATGACAAGTTATAGGCGTAAAGATGACATAGTAAGGCTAATTCTCTAATATTTGTTGGGAGCTATTTTTTCTCTTACCAGATTCATAAAGTTTATTGCCCATTTTTATATATGTTCCATTCATCAACTCTGTTTTCTTCCTGGTGTTCCAAAATCATTACCACAATTTTTTGCTTTCTGCAATGCTTCCTCTTTCTGTTTGCATTCTCTGTTAGAGTATACAATAATGCCTAGAATTCAAAGGCATTTGGTGGTGGAGCCATCTGCCAAAACTACACTCTGGACATCCTCTTGGATAGCCCTTCACACTCTGATATCCAAATACTCCTCTTCCTCTACAGGATCTTCAATGATGCTTGACATTCACCCTCCATTAAAACTCATAACAAGGTCTCTGGCACTCATGGACAAAGTAGAAATTTATTTATCTCACATTTGTGAACCAAGCTGCTAGCACGTGTTTTTATGTTCTTCAATGATTCTGTGGAGAAGGAGGAGGAGTTATGAACTCAGGATGAGAGATTTTTCTAGCCACGAGCAAGACCCTCTGGGACTCAGCAGATTTTAAATCAGGCCTCTTGGTTTCATCCATAAAACTTAAATCTCTGAAGTAATTCCTACATAAGCAGATATCTCCTCACTCTTCTCTTTTCCCCACAGGCTAAAGGCAGAGAAATGCATGAACACAAGTTTTCTTCTAATAAGCTGAGTTCTTTGTTGCTCCCCTTATTTGCAAAAAATATAAAGCCGCTTAAACACATGCCTCTTCCTATGAAAATTCCATTGTCTGCAAATCAAGATCCTTTCTAACTCTACTTTCTTTTGGTATTTCTTGAAAGATTTCTGTTTCCATAAATACCTTTGTGTGTTATACAATATTTGCCCTTTGGTCTCCAGCAGTACCTCTCCATTTTTTTTTCAATTCTTTTAGTGAAATTAGTAATATTCCGAGTGTTGTCAATCCCAGTGGACATCTCTGAGTCCTAGCATGTTAAACTCTTTCCAGGTTGTTGCACTTTTTAGTAATATTTTGTTCAGCCCTCCCTTCAATTCTCTCTCCCTTACTTTTTTCCTTGCTTCCTGTCTTCCTTCAAAAGAATTTACATGTTTCCTGTGTGTGAGGAATCATGCTGTGTGTTCTTTTTATATATTTATTTATTTTTTATTAATAAAATTTTAAAAAAGATACTTATATTACACAAATGTTACACAAAAATATAGGGATTCCCATATGCCCCACCTCCCACACCTCCCACAACCTCCCACATAAACATCCTTCATTAGTGTGGCACATCACCTGCAATGGATATACACATCCTGGGGCTTTGCCATTAAGCATGGACCATAGTTCACATTGTAGACAACACTCTCTCCCACACAGTTCTGCATGTTATATGATGATATAAAATGGCCTATATCTCTCGTTGCAATGTCACTCAGGACAATTCACAAGTCCCTAAAAAGCCCCTGTATTACAGCTGCTTTTTGTTCTCCCTGCCCCCAGAGCATCCAGTGGCCACTGGCTCCACATTAATGTTGTAATTTCTTCCATTACTTGACTCTCAATATGTCTATAATAGAATACCAGTAAGTCCACTCTAGTCCATAGCTCTTCCCCCAAACCTGCGGAGTCTGGGATGCTCATGTCCACTCCACCTCCAATTGAGAGGGGACTTATATCCCATGGACAAGATGGATGGGATTATCTTGACTGCAGCTGCAGGTTCTCTCCATTCCCTGGGATGGCCTTTGTCCATCATCATCTCCCCGCCAAATGTCCTGGGTGAGTCCACTGAGCTGTAGAGTAGGAGATGCAGCTCCACCGAGATTCTGGACCCAGCTGGCACATGGACAACCCAAAGACTCCAGTCTCTGGATGTATACCTACAAATTCCAGCACCACATATAGGTTTGAATAGAAGGGACAGATGAACCATGTGCAGGGAAGACATAGTTGAGTCCAACTCTGTCACTCTCAGGAGCACAAATTCCAAAGTAGGGCCCACTGGTAAGACACCAAACCCTGGAGCTATCCGCCCTGTCATAGTACCTGGGTGTCTCCAGAGCCCTCAGGAGCCCCTATATTTGGGGTGATATCCACTTTGGAAGTCTATGAGGTCCTGCTAAGATGTGTGTAAGCGTTACCTCTGGGATGACCTCCTGACTCACATTGAAGTCTCTTAGCCATATGAACTCATTTGTCTTTACATTTTCCCCCTTTTATTCAAGGCCTTTTTTTCAGTCATATTGCCACTTGGCACTTGGTAGTAATCCCTCAGTGCCAGGGAGGCTCATCCCCGGAAGTCGTGTCCCACACTGGGAGGAAGGTAATGCAAACATATGCTGAGTTTGGCTTAGAAAGAGGCCACATTTGAGCAACAAGGAAGCTCTCAGGAGGCAGCCCTTAGGCACCCCATAACAATAGGCTAAGTTTCAATTTCAAGAGCAAAGACTGGTAAGGCTAGTCATCAATAACAAGGGCCCATCAGTGGATCATCCTCCTTTGCCAGACACTGCCCCTGCACTTTTGAGGGACTGTTGCTGCTCCCTTGGAGAATGTGGCAGAGCTCTCCAGGATGGGACTACAGCATTCTCTCATTTATTGAGTGTTTCTCCACCCACTGTGACAATGCCCCGTGAACATTTGAACAATTTTATATACCTTGTATGTATGTTCAGGTGAACTTCCTCCCATGCACTCCTCCATCCCCGACACCCCCCACCAATGATCCTCTCCCACCCCAGTTGTACCCTTCTGTGATCCAAAGCTTCTTTAAAGATGAAACCAATACAATAGCCAAACACACTTAATAGGAAATGAAATAATAATGATAAGTTTAAATGTAAGAGATAAAATACATGAAAACTTAGAAAAAAAAACTAAAAATAAAGTTAAAAGGTTGGGATATTTAAAAATTGAAAAATATTTAAAAAATTTGAAAAAAAGAAGAAAAATTTTTTTTGACATTTTGCGTTTTGTCACTGCAATATCTGGTTTCCAGTCAGTACCATGGCATCTTCCCCCTCTCATTCCCCAGTGTCTCACTATTTTTCATTTTGTTTTCAAAGAAGTTTTAGGTCATAGCAAAGTCACACACAGAATACAAGAGACTCTCATATACCCAACCTCTTCCCCTTTCCTCAGCCCATATTAAAACCTTTTTGTATGTGGATGGTAGCATTGTTATAACTGATGTACAAATAGTGAAACATAGCTACTAAACATTGTCAATGGTTTACAGTATGGCTTACATTTTAGACTGTGCACTTTTATAAATTTTGATGATATTTACCATGTCCTGTGTCCTTCACTGTAAGGTTATGAAGAACATTTCCACTGACCTGTGAATACCCCTTGTTTGATCTATTCTCTTCCTCCCTCCCCATGCCTCCGGGGCCCACGATGACCCCATGGCTTGACTCATTGGATGACAAGTGTGTTCTTGATTGGACAAAAATGCAAACCAACAATGATCAGAAGTCATAATACCTGCCTTCACATTTTTCCTAATATGCAGGTTGTATTGGTATACCTTTAATCATTGCAATAACTAATACATTCTAAGAATAACTATGCACATGATATTTTACCCTCTGGATTCTAGAGTCTTTTCAATAACTTTTATTTTGATGTGTGAAATTTAAATAACATAATAAAGAATGAAACAATCACTGGTGTTCTGTGAATATGATTGTGCTTGAAATGAGTTGTCTAGGGAGATTAATGCTAGTTGGAGGACAGCTCAAGGATAATACAGGGAATGTATAACAATAATTTTGGCAGTAGATGAGGATTGTGGTTATTAAAAATACAGGAATGTTGTAGAGAATATGGTGATACATTGGAAAAATATAATTAATGTAATTTATAGATACATTTAACAACAGCACTGTGCTGTTTTTTTACCAAAAGCAATGATGGTACTATATTAATGCTAAAGGTCAAAAAGAAATATGAGGTTTAGTTTCGTGAGAAGTGAATTTGGTTAAGCGTTTTTCTCTTCTTCATTTTTTTCATTAATAACAAGACCTTGACTATGTCATTTAACTAATCTGTGTTCATATGTGTATATTTCTGAACATTAGAAGAACAATTGAGTTTGTAGTTGAAATTAGATGAGATAAAAGTGTCTGGACAGAACTTTTTAGTAGTAATGTTTCCATAACATGTTGAGCTGCCTTTTTCTGTTCCTTTATTTTTTTGTGAATTTGAAATAGTTATTTAGTGTTACCTAGAGTTTATTTTATATATGTAGTCAACTCAAAGTTATGTGATGAAATGTTGAGAGACAGGCACATTTAAGAAGCATACTTTCAATAGTGTAAGGTATTCACAATGGTTTTTAGGTAAAATAAGAATAAGGAACAAGACTGAAAAGGTAAGGAATGCTCTTTTCAGTATTTATACTCTGTGAAAGCAAGAGAAGCATTTCATTCAGAGGTTAGATCAGTATCATCTAATCTTCACATGAATATTATTATAGACTCATAAAATCTAATTTGTCCCTTCAAAATCCATAGACATATATTAGTTAAGAACCATAGATTAACCCAACACTGTAAGCCTACAACCATAGAAAACTGATTAGACATAATTTCTTTCTGTCATTTATTAAAGCAAAAAATGAGTGAATTCCATTTAAAATTAGCATATAAAAAGATTAAAAAGTTAGATTTGATTAATACAGTTGGCATTTTCATTGTTGTTTTGACCCCAATCTAAAAAAATTCATTTGTCTGCAAATGTTTTGGTACACAAAAAATATGACTCATTTTCACAATCTTATCAATATGCTTACACCACAATTACCATGAATTCTAAATTGCACTTTCTTTATGAATCTACAATAAAAGCCTAGGGAAATGGGAGACATAGACTTTCAGGGTTTGTGCATCAAAGTATGCAGATTTATAGACAGCAGCAAAAAATTAAAAGCCATATTAACAAACAGGAAGATATGGCTCAGGCAAGGGATTAAATTATAACTTCAGAGGAGACACAGACTTTGGAAAAACTGCTCAAAGAAGTTCAAACAAATCTTCAACACACCACTCTCATCAATAGATAGAATATCTAGACAGAACAAATAAGGAAACACAGAACTTGAATAATATGATAAATGGACTGGATATAACAAACACGTATGGAAAACTGAACC
>JAQZBX010060690.1:0-17254 GCA_029593785.1 Cabassous unicinctus
CATTTAGCTTTTTTTTTTTTTTAATTTAATCTGTTAATGTGATAAATTACATTGATTTATGAGTGTTGAGCCAGTCTTTCATTTCTGTGTTGAATCTCATTTGGTTGTAATGTATAATACTTTTTATATGTGGCTGGATTGGATTTGCTAATATTTTTAAAGGATTTTTGTATCTGTATTTGTGAGAAATATTAGTCTAAAGTGTTCTTTTCTTGTAATGTCTTTGTGTGGTTTTAGTATTGGAGTAATGCTGGCCTCATAAAATGAGTTGGGAACTATTCCCTTCTCTTTAATGTTCTAGAAGAAATGATAAAGAACTGGGCTTATTTTTTTCCCTTAAATGTTTTGTAGAATTCACTTGTGAATGTTGTTTTCATTTTTGGACAGTTTTAAGCTACTGCTGCAATTTATTTAATAGATGTAGGGCTATTAGAGTTATCTATTGCTCCTTAAGTCATTTTTAGTAGTTGTGTCTTTCATGGAATTGGTCTATTTCATTTAAGGTATTGAATTTATGGGCATAGAATTGTTCATAGAATCCATGTTTTACCTTTTTAATGTCTGTAGGTTCAATAGTGATGAACCTTCTTTTATTTATTACATTAGCACTTTGTGTCTTCTCTCTTTTTGCTTGCTTTGCCTGGCTGGGGGTTTCCTAATTTTATTAATCATCTCAAAGTTCCCACTTTTTGTTTCATTGATTTGCTCTGTTGTTTTCCAGTTTTCCATTTCATAGATTCCTGCTCTGTTTTCTTCTTTTCTAATGCTTGTTTTAGGTTTAATTTGTCCTTCTTTTTCTAGTTTCCTAAAGAGGAAACTTAAGTTATTGAATTTAGTATTTCTTCTTTTCCAATATACACACTTATTTCCTCCAAAGCACTGCTTAAGTTGCATCTCCTAAATTTTAAGTTGCATTTTAATTTAGTTTAAATATTAAAAAAATCTCCTTAATATATTTTCTTTGACCCATATTTTGTCCCAAGAGCAGACTTTTTCTCTTTATTAGTACCTAATGTCTGCTCTCCTTTTTTGTTGTTTGTTATCTTTGTTGTTGTTGTTGTTGTGTTTTTTCTGCCTCTTATCCATTTGTGTTGAGAGAGTTAGAAGCCAGAGCGTCAGGTACTTTGGTTTACCGTGGAGATCCTCTAAGGGACGAGGTTAAGTGTTAATCTTTTTCTTTTCCTGCCTTAGTGGAGAGCAGTGGGCCTCATCCCGGTGAGGTCGGCTGTGAGCTGTTTGCATGGAGAGTGAAGGAGGAGGAGGAGGAAATGGAGACGTCAACCTACATACAGTTCCCACACTCTATCGTGTGCGTTTTGTAAATATTTTGGTTTCATTATGAAATCTTTTGATATTACATGAAACCCCAAAGGAAGCTGGGATTCACTCCCCCTGCCTCCACTCTTGCTCCCTACAGTTTCTTTTCTAATCAACAGCAAGGGTGAGCTTTTCAAACACCAATTGGATTATGTCCTCCCCTGTTCCAGGTCCTGCAGTCGATTCTTATCGTGCTCAGAATAAAATCCAGCCTCCCAACCATGGGCTATGGGTACTGCAGGAATGGCCTGCCTGTTCCATTGAGTTTATTGCCTGTCAGTTCCTTCCTTTTCACTCTGCTGCACTCACATTTGTCCTTCCATTTTCCAAAACACTGATTATTCTTGACCCGGGAATGTTTGCTCTATCTTCTGCCTTGAATGCTATTTCTCTGTATCTTCACATGGCTCATTCTCCACTTCCTTCAGGTGTCAGCGCCATCTCACCCCATCAGAGTGGCCTTTCTGTCTTCACTATTTAAAATAACATTAGGGGAGCAGATGTGGCTCAAGCCGTTGAGCACCTACTTCCCACATGCAAGGTTCCGGGTTCAGTTCCTGGTGCCTCCTAAAAACAAAAGCAAACAAACAAAAAAAACAACTCAGGGAAGCTCTCGGTGGTTGAGCACCGGCTTCCCACATATGAGGTCCCAGGTTTAATCCCCAGTCCCAGTACCTAAAAATAAATAAACAAATAAATAAATAAATAAATAAATAAATAAAAAACATTAATCCTTTTCATAGCAAATCTGTGTTCCTCCAGTCTAATTTGACTTCATAGCATTTACCCCTGCATAGCATTAAATTATATGCTTATTTGTTTATTGCCTTCTCCCATTACTAACATTGTAGCTTGATTATGGCACGATCTTTTCTAGTCTTGACCATTGCTGAATCGCCAGCATCTAAAATAAAACCTGGCACATTGTAGGTGCTTGCACAATAGTCATTGAACGAATAAACATGGGGAAAAAAGGAACGTAGCTAATATGAGGAATGAAAAATGAAGGGATGTTTAGGGTTTGCTGTAGGTTGGGTTCCCCAGAGAGCAGACTCTGAGATGGAGATTTGTGGGCAGGTGGTTTATCTGGAGATGCTCTCACGATAGCACCTATGAGGATGAGAAGAAGGCAAGACCGGACAGGGGGAGATGTTGGGCTGCAAGGATGCAGTTCTAACAAAGGTCCGATGCTGTTTCAGCAAAGGCCTCGGGCATCCCCGTGGTGAGCCCTGACGCGGGTTTGGCCCTTCAGAGTTGCCCCTGCAGAAGTGAAAGGGGCAGGCCTTTATAACCCTGCTGCGTCTGGCTCCTGATGCTCTGAGGTAGGGGCGTGTCCCTGGGAGAGGAGGCTCTCTTTGGCCAAGGGCACTTCCCAGAGAAGGCTGAGAGGTGAGTGTATCTAGCTTTAAGCAACTGTGAAAATAAATCCTGCACTCTGGATTGGGTTCTGTGAGGTGCAGCATGGTGCTCCCAACTTGTCCTTAGGGACGAGGTGTGGATGTAGGATGTGGAAAAGGCGAGAAGAGAGGACATGTTGGGGTGCTATGCTTTGTCATAAGAGAAGAACTGCTGGTTTAGACATGCTGTGCTGCAGTGTGGTTTGGAGGCTGGACTTTTAAACTTTAAACGGTTTAAATGACTATATGCTGATCAAGACACTCAGGTGCAAGGAACAAAAGCTGTTCACAACTGCTAGCTGAGAAAAGAAAGATACAAGTCCCTTTGGCGTGTTACTGAGAGGCTTCAAGATGCTCGGATTCTGCAGTAGACAGTTACCACCGAGCCTGCAGAACGACAACTAGGATGAACGTGAAATGGATATACTGGTGCAGGAGAACAGAGGAGACTCATACAGAGGAGGTGCAAGGCAGGACAGCTGAGTTATCAAGAGCATGGCCAGAGAGGAGGCGGCCAAACTGTGAGAATGGACTTCATCAGTCCTAGATTCCATCTCCTGCTGTCAGAGGCCACTGGCCCACTTGTTACATCACAGTGAGCTGCCAGATCCTGCTGTAAACATAAATCTACTTACAGGACTTGTTTGCTTTCTCTAGCTCTTGAATATCCCGAGAGTCTGGAATCCTGCTTCACCTTTCTTAGCAGTATCACATTTAAGTTGGAGCAAGAAAGAAACGCAATAATAGAACACTATAGTCCAATATGGCAAATACAAGAAATGAGATGGGGCAGGGCAATTAAATGGAAAATGGCACAGACAATACCAGGTGGTCAGGGGATCTCTGTCTTGAGTTGGGTCTTGAGGGATGTGAAGAGTTTTGAGGGGCAGAGGAGAGGTGAATCGGTTTATCCCAGGTATAGCTTTGGGCCTCACTCAGTCTCCTCTTTTGAAAATTAAAGATGTTGTATTCGGTAGTTCCTAGGTTTCTTTTTGGGTCTGATATACCACGACTTTCATTATATCAATAGTACCAAATAAGTGTTAAGTTTATCAATCTGTGTGACTGATTTGTCACTGAATTTCCCTGGATGTCAGTGATAGAAATCACGTGGCTCGTTTATTTTGTACATCCTCCTGCAGGGAGACCTCCCATTCACAGATTTTACATGAATATTAATCTTACTTCAAATTGTGCCAATAAGATTTTGGATCAAGCCTGTGTGGTTTCTTTAACATACTTAGAACCCAGTGAGTGTAAACTTGAAAATATATGTGTCTATAGATCCTTAAAAATAACAACTTCCTTTAGATTTCCTTTCCTTCATGCCTTCCTCCTCCCGAGCCAGCTCATCCTTAATTGAGCTAAGTGTGCATCAATGAACAATTTTCCTAATTAATATACCACTCTTAAGCTGCTTATTAAAAAAAAAAAAAAGGTGGCCTCTGGTACTTAACCTGGAACCTCTGGGTGTCATGTCACCATTTTTAAATTTCCAGCAGGATGACTTAGTTTGGTGCTTCCATTGTGTGAAATATCTCAAAGTTACAGCTTTCACCTCCTGAGTTGTATCTCTTTTATGTTACAAAAGCCAATTTCCTTTGAAAGCAATGTCCGTGTTCTCTCAGGATTGTCTCTGTAGAGCTGAATTAACATCCCTTAGAAGCCCTCTGTTTGATTTCCTTTCTGCAAGAGTCTGGTTTGCTTGTCTCCTGAGAAATACTACTTGTGGCTCCAAAGACATTTCTTTAACTGGTGTTTCCTTTTACTTAAAAGTAAGAATTTTTTCTGTCCCCTAAAGTATTTATTTTCAAGATATCTCTGGCATATTCATCCTGCTACATCTCATCATTGCATATACATATTTAGTGTTATTTTTAAAGAATATTGCCTATATTTTGAGGTATTTTAAAAGGGAAAAATAACTAATAATTATATTAAGCGTTGCATGTTGTAAGTTCGTCTGATATAATGTTATATTGAGCTAGCAAAAAAGACATTTATTTTCACATTATTCTAATGCCAATGGGGTGGGAGGGTAAAAAGAACAAATCTTACATATTTATATGAAATATCTCTGTACTTTAAAATAAATATGTAATTTTTTAGTTTAGAATTTACATATCAATAATTTTTGAAAAATGTGTCATTTAGGTAAATCTCTTAGCCAGTTGAGATTGGCGTTGTAGTAGCTGATTTAGGTAGCTCAGATTTTGTCTATACAGAGAGCTGAATCTGAAGAGCCCAACTACCAAATCCTCCATGGTACGGTGCAGTGTTTTTAAACCTGGTTACAGATTACCAATAAAATATGACTGTGCTTCCATTTTGAAATCACCAGTTTTTCATATTATACTTGACTTCAGTTTGTTCCATTTAAAGATCCACTTTCACTTTTAAAAAGCTTGGTTAGTTCTCTGCATTATGTAGGTGTTTTGTGCATGGAGGATTTTTTTTTTATTGGCACTTCCTTGGTAATATCCCCCTCCCCCATATTTTTCTCTGATGCACAGAATGAGCCCATATGAAACTAAAACAAGAAACTTGGCTCATGTGACTGCTGCATCTGAAAGCTGCATTGGAACACGTTTTTATGGGCCCTTGGCTCCGCAGTCCTATTGACTGGGAGCCACTCAGCCAATTATCCAAGTGTGAGAATTAGAAATTATGCAAAGCTCTCTCAAGCAATCTAGGACACTGATGTGCTTTATTTTTAACAACACTTAAGTGTAAAATATTTATGGTAATACTCCACACTACACTACTGAGTGTCTCATGTACTTTTGTTGGGACATCACAGTACTGTGAAATCTCCTTTTAGTTGGTTGTGTTTAAGTTTGCTGACAGCTGGGGTGAGAATTTTTTTTTTTTTTGTAATTAATAGGCTTTAAATTAATGCACTAGAAGTAGTTTAGACAAGTGATATGGTATATTTTAAATGGTTCAGGGAAGTTGGTGGGTTGTTTCTAAAATCCGTTCTTAATAAAAGTGTTGGAATTGAAAATTGCAAAATATCTTCTTAAAAAGTATTATGAATAGTGAAAGCAGAGTCAATTTTGGAAAGAACATTTTTTGATGAAGAGTAATATATTCTCCTTTAATCAATTATTCATCATCTATGTATCTGACTGTTTTCATAATAATGGTCATTGCTAGGTTCTTGTGTTTTGACCAGTTCCTATTTTAGCACAAAGCAATAATTAAGAAGGGGGAAGAATATCATACTTAAACATCATTCCATTCTGGGGTCTTGCCCGTTGAAATCGGCATGTTTCCATTTCTGTTACTCTACAATACTGATAGAAATTTCATTTCACAATTACTACCTTGTTGGCCTTTCTTTTAAAGCTCTGAGCAGGCCCCTTCTTTGCTCAAATACCTGCTTTCAGTGCCCGTCATTACATAAAGAATATAGTTCAAAACTCTTAACCAGAACTTCAAAACTCTTTATGATTTGGTAGTTAATTCATGCCCTGTTCTCCACTCAGAGTGCTCTCTCTGCCTGGATGCTTTTGCCTACCTCTTTGTGTTCAGATTTCATCTATGCAGTCAGGGCTCAGCTCAAAAGCAAGTCCTTCTGTCATGGTTTCTTTCAGCCTTAGTGCTGATCCCAAGAGGCCACTTGCTATGATCAGGAGATGTCCCAGGCACTGTACACATGTGGCACCGATAATATTTTAAACATATTGAAGTGATAAACATTTCTTTTCCCTCTTCAGTTATGTTGGTTTGTAGCCTTCTATTTCAAGAAGGGATGTGGATTAGGGGTCTTGGTTAAACATGATTTCTTGGCCTATGAATTGAGACAATGGTCTTGAAATCCTAGATTTGTGGAGATTTCTCAATGCCAGATGTCCTCCTTTTTAGATCTGATCAAGAGCAACGTCTGGTTTCCTAAATCGTAGAGCATTTTTATATGTCAGGGTTTGAGAGAAGTCTTGGTGTGTTTTAGAGGAAGAGAAAAATAACATCCCTTTTGACTAGTGACAGTGGGGGAAAAAAAGTGGGAGGAGAGGCATAGAACCTAAAGGCAAGAAATGGAGGTCTAGGTTTCTCTCCCTTCCAGGGTAGAAACCAAGGCAGGGTTTTCAGATGGTAGAAACATCCAGATAGCTATGGAGGAGCATGGAAATATTAAGGAGAAGAGAAAGTTTGGTGATAGGTTTCTTCAATAAGCCTCTAGGAGAAAGACCACACTTAGCATGTCCAACATAGCACAGATGAGATGGCATAGCCTTGACAGAATGAAGATTTTATAGATAAGGCATAAGCAGCCCTCCTGACTTCCATGGCCTGTGAAGGGCACACAGGTGATTCATAGGCTTAACATGTCCCAGTGAAGGGACCAGATATGTGGAAGAGGCCCAGGGCATGAAGCTTATGAGCAGAAGCAAATGGCCAGGGCAAGGATTCCAGTTGAGGGTGATGTCATAGGACCCCAAAAGCTCATATGGAGCCATTATATCCTAGTCTCAACAATTCAGGGAGCATATCCATTCAAACACTTTACAACCGGAACCATTAAAGTTTTAGAGGATTCCATGGAGATCTGAGACGTGCTTCTCCAAGCTCTACCACTGGGACGTAGTAAACATACCCCATGCAATATATGCCAATGACATTTTGGTGAGGAGAAGCAAGAGGATACAAAAGTGGGAGAATGGAATTTAGTTTAAATATGAAGGTGTCTTTCGTTATCAACCAGTAGAGATTGGTTATTAATTAGACTTTTAAAAAAAAGCTTCTAGAACCCTCTTCCACCATTATCTAGCAGGTTAGAGGCTTGTGAGGAGATTAGAATGGTTACAGACTATAATACATACAGTGTTTTGTTTTTTTGGCCAATCTAAATTTAGTAAGAATGAAAATTTGACTTTATTATGCATTTAATTATCACAATAACCCTGATTTCTCCAAAGCAGATGCCAAGACAAGGATTAGTGCAGTTATTTATTTGGGAAGTAATTCCGGGAAACACCATGTATTAGTTTCCAAGGGCTGCCTAGGAAACTAGGGCTTAAAACAACAGAAGTTTATTCTCTCACTCTTTTGGAGGCCAGAATTTTGAAATCAAAGCTCCCTTTGAAAGCTCTAGGAGTGAATCTTTCCCTGGTCCTTCCAGCTTCTAGTGGTTCTAGGCATTCCTTGGTTTGTGGCAACATAACTCCATTCTCTCCCTCCATCTTCTCCACTGTGTTTGTGTTTCTCCTCTTTTGTTTGTGTCTTCCTCTGTTCTTATAAGGATCCTTGTCATTGGATTTAGAGCTCACCCAGGTAATCCAGGATGTTTTCATCTTGAGATCCTTAACCTAAGTACATCTAAATATATCTGCAAAGACCTCTTTTCCAAATGTCACATTCACAGGTTCCTAGCAACATATCTTTTGGGGGCTATTGGGAATTGAATCATGTCCCCCACAAGACATGGTCAAGTCTACCCCCTAGGTCCTGTGGGTTTGGACTCATTTTTAAATGGAATTTTGAAGATCCTATTAAGATTAATAGAATCAGGGTGGGTCTTACTCCAATATGACAAGAGACCTTATAAGCAAAGGAAATTTTGACATGGAAGTAGAAGTTACAAGAGCAGACTGAAGGCGACAGATTGCCATGTGAGGGGGAAGAGATTGATTGCCAGCGAGTCAGCACCAGAAATCTGTAGACTTTGGAGAAAGCATGGCCTGTTGATACCTTGAATTTGGACTTCTAGCCTCCAAAACTGTGACACAATAAATTCCTATTGTATATGCCAACCAGTGTGTGTGGCATTTGTTATAGCAGCCCTGGCTAACTAGACAGAGTCCACAATTCACCAGTAGGGGATTAGGTGATTCAGACGGGGAAGGGCAGGGAGTCAATAAAGACTATGTAATTGAGCATGTTAACATTATGGGTAGCTGTTAGGCTGATGAGCACAAACCTGCCAAGTAGCCAATGAGTGAGTCTAGCTGACTGCCAGCATTTACAACTAAGGCAATATTTCTCATCTACTATGGCCTCTCCTTTTGGTTTGGATCATATGGACTGACATTATACTTTTGACATCTTGTTTACTCTTGCTTTAGCTTCCTAGCTGCTAAAACAAATGGCTTAAACAAGGGGAATCTATTGGCTCGTGGTTTTGAGACTGAGAGAAGTTCAGGATTAAGGTGTCATCAAGATCACGTTATCTCCCAGGGGACTGTGATGTTCTGGGACTGGCTTCCAGAAATCCTTGGTCCTTGGCTTTTCTGTCACATGCATATGGTGGCCTCTTCTGGCTTGTTTGGGTTCTATTGACTTCTGGCTTCTTCCCATGGCTTCCGCTCTGTGTCTCTGAATTTCATTCTGCTTATAAAGGACTCCAGTAACAGGATTAAAACCCATCCCAAATCATATGGGCCACACTTTAACTGAAGTTACCTCAACAAAAGGTTCTATTTACAAGGGTTCAGACCAGTAGGAATGGATTAAGACCAAAAACAGGTTTTTCTGGGGTACATAGCTCCATGCCATCATGACTCTCAAGGCTCTTTCCTTGTCAACGTGGAGATATATTTTAACATCCACTAGGTATTAAATGTGGGGTTGATGCTGCTTTATGACTTGCATGCAAGAGGCAGAGAGGAGCTATTCTAGATATTCTAAATTATATTCTCAACCCAGTTAGCCCACTAGAAGCCTTCTTATTTGGAACATATTATCTTAGCCCTTCTGAGAACCAACTTCACTGAACTCATTCATTATTATGCCTTTAAGATGATTAAAAATAGCTATAAAAATGGCTAGAATTTAAAGAGGTCTTATTATGTTTTAGGCACCTTGCTAGGTGTGCTAAATTGAATCTATCAAATGTATCTGCATAAATTGTAGTTAATGACACTTAATTCCTTGGATTGTTATACTATTTAGCTCAGTGCTTGGCACAAAGCAAGAGCTCAGTAGATGGTGATGGTGGCTATTGTTATTATTATTTCTTATAATAATAATACATCTCTGTGGATATGACCGCTTATAAACTGTCGTTGGGAGCACCAGCCCTTCAAAATGCAAGACCGCGCATTCTTCTTGATAAACATAATCAAGCAATGCATATGCCTTTTTTTTTTTTTTTCTTTCCCAAATAGGCAGTTTTGGGGAATAAGGGTAAACCTATCAAGTAAACAGATGTGAAATTAGCTTTGTCTAGTCACACCAGGCTTGTTGAAGAAAAATAAAGTGTGAAAGAAACTATTTTTTGTGACCTTCCCTAGAGGCTCTTAAAGCACCTACTGTTTGTTGATGGGCCTCTTAATGGTTATAAATTTAAATGTTTTATTGTACTAAACTTATTTATTTATGGCGGTGGCTCTAATGAGAAGGGGTAAATGGCCAGAACTGTTCCTTTCTCTGGCTATTACACTGTTTAATATTGGTATCTCCCTCAGAGGTAAAGGAAGGGAAAAGAGCTAGTTGGATGTTTCCAGTCAAAGGCCGTCCCTTTCTTTAAATGGCTACATACAGCTTTCTTTCAGGAACAATGAGGTGAGTTAGCAAATTTGTTTCTGAATGTGAGATGAGGAGAGAAAATAAAGCCTGCAAAAACGGGCAATTAATAGAATTTTTTTCTGTATTTAAGAAATATAAGGACTTTGGTAAATTTGTTACTTGGGAGACTATCTGAGGTTCCTCATATGGAGATAATCAGAGATTTGTATATTCATAAATATCTAGAGATTTTATTCCTCTATAATTATAAATAAAAATGATATAAATGCATTTATAACTGGATTGAGGATAAAAAAACTGGATTTACTATAGGCCAGTAATCAGGGAATTTGACTTTAAAAAGGTTCCTATGATTTTAACTTTCCTGAAATATCACCTTTCAAAAAATCATCATAACAACAAACAGAAGCCAAACTCTTCCCTTTCTATTTAGCTCTTCTTCTATCCTCCCATTTTCGTCAAGATATCACATATCACAGTGGTATAATACAGTGTAAATGACCTTTGTTATTTTTAGAACTCATTTAAATGATGGATCTAGTAAAATGGGCCCTACTTCTATGTCTGAGGGTGATTTTTTAAAATAGATGCAAGATGGACTCATATTTTACTTTTTTCCTGAAGGTAATGCAATCATGATATAAATTTGGGAAGAAGAAAAACGTTCGGGTCTCATTCATTCTTTCATTCATTCTCAAAAATATTTGTTGAACAATTACTGTGTCCCAAACACTATTCTGTGCTCTGGGGCTACCACAGTGAATGAAGAGGACAAAGTCTGTGCCGAGAAACTTTTTCTGGTGAAGGAGACAGGCTCTAAGCAGTGAGGGGAATAACTATGTTATGACTGGCCAGGAGGTGGTATAGACAATGAAGCATGTTCACATGAGCGGGTGATGGGGAAGGCATGGCTGAGAAGGTGGCGATTGTGCCGAGGAATGAGAAGAGATGAGTCAGCCGAGTGCCTTTCTGGGGATGCAGAAGTCCAGGCAGAGGGAGAAGCAGCTTTAGAACTTGCTTGTGATTCTGGCACCAAACCAGGGAAGCATTGTTCTGAAAAAGTGCTGGAAGAACTCCATAAAGAAGAGGGTTGGGTATGGGAACATTAAACTCAAAGCACTGAGCACACCCCTATAGCATTTTGTTGATCCCATTCAGTGGAATGGGGAAAATGCATCTCAGGATTCAGTTCTTTCATGGCTTCTTCCATCTATTCATGCACTTGAACAAATATTTGCATGCCCATTATGTGCCTAGCCCTGTGTTAAATGTTGGGTTTAATGTGGTGGACAAGTTAGACACCTTCCCCACCATCATGGAGCTTACATTCTACTGGATTCTTCTAGGAAGTCTTAATTCATTTCCTTCTTAATAATTTATTTATTCATTATTTAGTAAAAAAACAAACAAAAAAAACCAATAAGTGCTCACTGAATGACAGAATGTCATAGAATGCTGCTTTATGATGGAAGAAAGGCAAATTATGTACAAACCCCACCCAGATAAAGAAGCTGAACAAGTTAATCAGTTATTTTGGCACAATGAGAAAGTGCAAAGACAGAGAAATGCAAAGTACTATGGGAACAAAGATTGGGAGAATTAGTTCTGATTAAGAATATATCCAGAAGGTTTTTAGAGCAGGGATATCGCTTCACTCTCATCACAATTAAGGCTGTTTAACAAACTACCCCAAAACTCAGTGGCTTAAACAGCCACCACTTATTGTTGAATCTAAGAGTTGGCAGGGTGGTTCTGCTGATATTGGTTTGACTTATTCATATGTCTGCCGTCGGGTGAGGGTTAGGTTGGCAGCTTGGCTGATCTTGACTGAGGACTCTATTTTTGGGGATCAGTTGGCTGTTGACTGCTGTAGGATAGCCTAGACTCTCCCATGTTTCTGTCACATCTCTCTATCAGGTTGACTGGACATGTTCTCATTTGAGGAGGACATGAAAGTAAGCAAAAGAACAGGTCCTGATGTGCAAGTGCCTTTCAAGCTTCTACTGGAATCATACTTGCTAAGATTCCATTGACTAAAACACGTCATTGGGCAGAGTCTAGAATTAAATAGGTGGGTTGAACACACTGCCCACAATGGGAAGAGAGAAGAATTGGGAAATTCAATACCATCATTCTACTACAGGAGGTAATGACTGAGCTGAGTTTTGAAAGATACACAAGAATCAAAAGAACATTCCAGGGATGGTTACTAGCACATTGAATCCCAAAATAAAATGTCTAGCTTAGAGGACTTGATGGAAATTGGTGACTGGAGGAATTAGTGCCTACAGTGCAATAGTATTTTAGAAGTGCCAGGTTCTTTTCCCTCTCCCAGCCTTCTCTCATGGTCATCCTTTTCTTGGAATACTCTTCCTATGCTCTTCACCTTACTAACTCCTGGTCATCCTTTAGGTCTTAGATCAAATGTCATTTTGAAAGACTGACAAACTCTGATCACTCTCAGTTTGGATTATGTATCCCCCAAACCAGGGTATTCTAGTTCACGGCACCTGTCTTCACCACTTAATGCTCTTACACAACCTGCGTGTATATACATGTGGGTGTCTGTGCTTCTCCACTACATCAGAAGCTCCATCAGGGCACATCTTCATTGTTACTGTTGAATTCAGTATTCAAGACAGAACTCGAAGATAGTACTTAGTCATCACTTTTAGACATTGGATGTCTTATGCTCATTTTAAGTTGAAACAACTCAGGTGATCTGCTCTCAGATCCCTAAAAAGAAGAAGCTATTTAGGGTGACAAAATGGTTTAGTTCTATTCTCTTTATTGTTTACATTTAACTTTTTCTATGCTCTTTTATTCCATGTGTTAGCCACATGGCATTTGAAATGAAAATTGGTGTCAGAAGAGAAAGAGATTGAAGGAAAGCAATGGCAGGCAGGAGGAAATAGAGCATTAGCAGAGGAGGAGGATAAAAGGCAGCTAATGGGAGACTTGAGAGCAAAGAGCGGGAGAAGAGAACAGCCGATGGGGAAAGCAGGGAAGGGAAAAGCCAGGGAGGCAGTGGACCAAAGATGAAGTAGTCGGCTTCTTTCCGAGGGCTGAAATTTGCTGACTCAGTCTGCTTCTCTCCTTCACTGCCACTGCTTCTGAGTGGGATCGCAGTAGGTAGGCAAATACAGTGTAGACAGCCAGACTAAGGTGCAGGGAAAGGACCCTGATGATGCCAGATGGGCTGGAAAGGAGAGGAAGCAAAGACACCACACAGGTAAAGTGACGGCAGAAAGTAAGGTCCATTCTTCTGAGGAACTTCTATTTGCTCTTCTGTTGGCTTTTATTGGCTCTTCCTTGTTTCTATCCCCTGTTCCCAGGTAGCTTTCCTACAGCTGCTGCAGGTGTACCAGGAGACTTGCCAGGAACTCTGCTGTTTGCACTATGCAGCTCAACCTCTACATTATAAAATCAGGGTATACTAGGTATACTTTTGGGCAAAGTTTGATTCCCACATAGACAGAAAGAAGGATGTGTCGAATGTGGTGTGATCCAAGGGTGTAAAAGGCCACCTGTCTAGATGTTCACTGATGGCTTGTCATGATACCTCAATTCTGTCCAATGAGTTAAGATTTTGTGTTTCCAAAAGGGCACATACCAACTTATAATGCAATACTGTAAAGGAAGTAGTTAGTTTAGGCAGTGATAGCTAGCTATAAATATATGTGAGTGAATGAATTAATGTTATTTATTGAGCAATTGCCATTTCTAGAAAAAGCTAAATAGCAGTTGCCATATTCAAATATATAATAAATTAATTCCCATAACAGCTCTGTAGAATTTAAAGATAAATGTATAGAATTTCCCTTGGATATTTTTATTCACTGAACATATTTTGACTGCATGTTTTGGCATAGTGCCAAGCCCTGGAGAAGACAGCTGTAAAGATATTTGTCTCTCCTGCCCCTTGGAGTTGGGAGATAGTGAGGAAACATGAATTTTAAAGGAGGTAATACCATGTCTGATAATTGTCCTGATGAGGGCTGTGGATAGTGCTAAGGGATCTCATACGAGGGCAGCCAACACGTACCAAGGGACTAAGGGAAGAGCGCCTTGGAAAGGGGTCGTCAAAGCTTAACTCGAAACAGTTAGTAGGAGTAAGGCGAGCAAAGGGGGAGTGGAAGAGTGATGGCGGCAGAAGGAACAGCATGAGCAAAGGCCTGGAGGCATAGCGGAGCCTTAGGGCAACTGAAGTGTTTCTTTATAACCGAATGCAGAGTATGAGGAGAGAGTGATGCATCTGCTGTCACAGGGCTTGAGCCTGAGCTCAGCATTCCAGGCTCCATATCCTGTTCTTACCATTCCCCACATTCTTTCTACTTTATCAACTTACTTGGAAAAATGGAGAGTAAGGCTTTGAGGAATGGGATCAGAGAGGACCTTTGCGATAAAGAATGGGATGAAAGCAATAGAGATAATTCCAGAGGTATGCAGATAAGCAGACGCAGGTGGAGGAAACCTTGTAGCTGTTAGACTCTGATGGTGATGGTGGTTTGGAGTAGAAGGAAAACTAAGGAAAGAGAAAGGAGGGTAGGTGGTAGGATCCAAAAGGAAAATTTCAGGTTTTCTAAGCTCTCTGTGCCTCATGTTGTGACTGATGCTGTAGCCCCTACTAGTGTTGTTTTCTCCTTTAGGACTGGATGGTAGCTACGGCCTCATGATTCGGGCCATTTCATTTCAACCAACAACAGAAATAGGTAAGAGGTTGGCAGTCTGAGATAAAGTCAAACCCAGCAGTGGGAAGGCCCTGGCATGGGAAAGAAAATGGCGTGTGTAAGAAACTTAAGGAAGGCCAGTGTGTTTGGTGAGCAGTGAAAGACATGGCATCATTACGTGACAACGGCAAGAAAGGGATGCGCTCATGTTGGGCTTGTTAGACAAGTTAAGGACAGAAATTTTTCAGAGACAGTGAGAAGCCATGGGGTGGCTTTAAGTAAGGCAAGGGTACGATGAGATTTTTATTTTAAAAAGATTACTGCGGATATTGTGGAGAGAATAGATTAGAGGAAAGCAAGAGTGGAGGGGAGTAGACATGACAGGATGTTATTGGAGCAATCTGGGTAGAAGATGATGATAGTTTGAATGAGGGTTTTGGCAGCATGAATAGAGCAACATGGACAGATTGGAGAGTTATCCAAGAGGTAGAATTGACTGGTCAGGGTGTGTGATGGGGTGGGATGGTGAGGAGGGAGGGAAAAGTGCTAAAGATGACACCCAGGTGTTCTGACTTTTGTAGCTGAGCACGTGGTAGTATCATTCACTATGGCTTTGGGGGAAGTCCGTGGATCTTGGTTTGGATCTATGGCAATAGGAGGAACACTCCTGAAGGAGGCAGATTTTTCACCAGAAAACCTTAATTATTAGAAGTTTCTTCTTCATATCCAGGGATATGACTTCTTATAGTTTTTCTGTTTTTGATCTTAGTTCTGCCCTCTGAACCAGCTACAGTGCTGCCATGGGAATCCACTCTAGGAACACAGTCCTAGGGCCTCTTATCCCTGCAAATGTCCTGTTTGTCTTGTGGGAGGAGTTCCCTGAAAGAAGGCCACTAGGTGAGTCTTGAGCTAAGCTTTGCCTATGGTTTATTTTATGCAACATGTATTTATTGGGTTTCTAAGCCACAGGGCTAGGTTTGGGACTATGACTTTTGCAAAGAAGCTAATATATGGTGCTGGCTTTCAAAGGAGTTTGCAATCTTATTTTGGAGCCAAGACATGGTGCCAATAAAAAATAACAACAATTCACTGCATTTCTGTACATGATATTAAGAAAAGGGGAGGTGGAAGCCCATGTGGAAATACTTTCTCTTCTTTGTACATAGAGGACGCAGATCGCTCTCATGAATGAAATTGGAGGCTTGAGGAGAAAAGATATTTAGGGCATGTGCTAGAAAATCAACAGGAGATTTAAAAAAATATCACAAAGAAGCCCAGCTTTCCTGAACAGAATTCATCTCTGGAAGGGAAATCTTGAAGTTGCCTACTGTACCTCCCAGGGCTGGAGGAAGGAAGGGCACAGCAGGGAGGACCCAGATTAGCATGTTGTTTGGCTGCATCCCTAGCAGCTAGCGATGCACGTTAGAAGAAAATGAGCAGTGGAAGTGTGGATTAATGGGTGAATGAATGGAGTATATAGGTGCATGTCTATACGGAGAGATGAACAAATGAATTGAGGTATTCCATTCCAGGCAAGTAGTCACGTATGGGACCAATCAATAGGAGGTCCTGAAGGATGACTTCCCAAGTGTGACAAGGTTACCTGCAGAGAGAACTGAGAAGTTGTTAGGGAAGAAAACTAGGAACATATAAATGTCTCAGAGACCATCTTCCATAAATGAATCTCCACTTTTCGAGGGAATTCAGAGGAAGTAGCTATAGTAAGAATTCCCTAGACACTGACCTGGAAGATTTGGCATTCCCAACAGCCTTTTCTCATTTAAAAAGTCAATATAGTTCATAAACCTGCTCTAAACAAAGGTAAATGACCACATCTGGGCATGCAGTTTGTAGCAGACACCCTCCCTTTCTAAAGGGACAATAATTACGCACCATTTTGATTCAGGTCATTCCTGTGCTACTTGTAATTTTCCTCTCACTGGAATGACATCTCTGAGCTGTTCACACTGCCAAAATCTGGACTCTGGCACATTTCTTCTCTTCTTCATTTTGAAAGTCATTCCATTTTCCATTTATACCCCTGAGACAAGAACAAGAGAATGGCTGAAGATGGCCAGCAGACCGCTAGAGCGCGAGCTAATTAACTTCGATGTGTGGCTTTGAATAGTGACATTTTAATTTGAGATTCATGCCGCGGTCCAGCCGAGGCACGAGGGAGCAGACTGAAGGTGGTCAAGGGCGTCGGCGAGAAAAGATGAGTCGCACACCAAGTTGAGTGAGAATCCACGTATATCTTTTTATTCTTCTTTAATGTAGGATAGCTCAGTTTTTATATACTATTCTTTGGGCAGGCTTGTAAGCATTCCTTCTTTAGTTATGTAAAGTTTACGTAAGCATTCTTTCTATAGCTAAGCAAGATTGCAGGCATAATATAGACTTTAG
>JAQZBX010060691.1:0-17252 GCA_029593785.1 Cabassous unicinctus
ATTTACTGAGCCTGAACTTTCTGTGATATATTTGTTTCATTTGCAAAATTTATGTTTATTTTTCCATGCATGAAATTTTATTTTGTTCTGAGGTAAAATAAATTTATAGTTGGAAAATTGTGTATTAAGAATTTTTCCTGAATAAGCAGGTTCAAAATCTCTAATAAAATCTCTGTAAGATCTTCTAATCCCTAGAAGTAGCTGAGCTGGTTGCCCATTAATATTCCCTCAATAGCTTGTTAGCATCTTGTATTTAACACATTAACCAGACCTTCTCACTTCCACTTATAGGAGTAAGAAAATATCTCATTGTGAAATTAGACCAGGTACATCATGGTACACCCTGTGGCTCAGTAAATCAATTTCTTCCCCCTTAAGGACTGAAGGCTGGACATGCCTTCATCGTCAGCAGAAAAGGTAATCATGGGAACCCTGAATTTAGGAGCCAAGCTGTAAAGGTCTAACTCTTGATATGTGGTTGATTAACCACAGAAACTGGGATAGCAAGGGTAAGGCTGACATGCTTGAGGCAAAACAAAATTAAGGAGTGTATCCTGTTCCTTATCCAAGATCCTTGAAGAAATCCTGTGTCTTTACTGGTCTGTCATAACTGAAACCAAGTAGCTTTCACTTATTTATTTATTTTTCTTTCCCTTCCCTGCTTATAAAAACCTTAACTCACATTCCTTTGGGGAATTGGTTTCTGGAAAATTCCCCCAGATCCATTCTTGTTCACTCACAATAAATCACCTTCTCAATGAGAGAAATGTTTCTCCTTTGTAGCACCTCATCAACTGGGCTCTTCCATTGGAAATAACCAGGCTTAGGGTATAAACAAATCAGCCTAAAAATTTTATCCAGGTTCGTGTCAAATGGAAAGCACACCTAGAATATCTCACAGGTATACCAGAAAACTACTGTGAACAGAAATAGAGCAGGGGGAATCTCTTGCACTTTACCCTGATGATGCCATGGCACCTCTTCCATTGAGGATTGCTGATAATGTACCATTCTATCATTTCTATCTTCCCTGGGACCAATTTCCAGGGAAGATGTTTGACATGTTCCAAGGACTAAAGTATTCATGTTAAGTTTGCTTATCCCTTAGAAACCATATAATGTTGAGCATCATTTTTAAGTATTCTTTTGTGATGATTTTATTGATGACTGGGAAAAACAGAAGATTTTTCTAAACAAAATAATTACTTTACTGCGGACAGACCAAAATTAACCACCCTGATGGAATAGAATAATTTTCACAATGGAATATTTTTATATTTAAAAGTGTGATACAAACATAGGAGTAAATATTGTTCATTACACAAAAAGTAAAATACAACAAAATTCAAGGAAGAAAATGAAAATCACTCACATGTTGTTAATATTTACATGAATTTTCTTCCAAGCATTTTTCTATGTGCATATAATGCTTTTTTATATGTATATTTTTGTTTAAATAATTTTTACCACACTGTACTTAAGTAACATCCTCATTTTATTATTAAATATTGATAATACACCTTGATCTATATTATATTAAACATGTGTCAAAATAAAATTTCATGTATTTTGCATTGGCTGGAGGAGCATAACTAACTTATTTTTAGGAATGTGGCCCAGCTAGTGTATGGGCAATTTTGAGGAATCACAGGGAAAATATGGTGGAATTTTTCCAGTCACTATTGGTAGTGTCACATAATTCATTTGCACAGCAGATGTATTATATTCTGACAAGATAGTGATTCTGTAATCTATTTTATTATTTTCCTATATTAACTTTCATTATATTAAAATGAATCATGAAAGAAATATGAAAAAATCCAACTAAGAAATGTAAATTCTTTACAATTAATTTAATGAGCAAAAGTTCACTTCATCTACATATAGCCAGGTGAAATGTTTTCTTGTGAATATTGCATTAATTAACAATAATGAAATATTTTTATGTACATGTAAAAAATCTTTGAAAAGAGAAACTCTTTACACCCTAGAATATCAGGAGGGAATTTGATGGCATGGATCAAGGAGTAACAAAATAATATTTTATATTTGATGAGCATTTTAAAGCACAATTCTTCCTCCAAAAACTCAATGATACCAAGAAATGAATATTTAGAGATGAAAACTCTAACATTGATTTATTTCACAATTGCTAACCCTGGCGTTTAAACCAAATGAGAGATTAATGAAGATTTTCTGATATTCTGTCAATGCTACTTTAATAGGATCTGCTAACTCCTTGTAAAATCACCAAGAGTGAGTATTTCTACCCAGTATCAAATAAAATTTTAATAGTCAGTAATCTCACTTTGGAATAATGTAAGTAAAATTTGAAGAAGGAATAATTAAAAAAATAATTTTAAATTTTTTAAAATATTGAGCAAATAATTATTTATACTGTCCTTCATATCTCTGGAATATACAGGTCTGCTTTTTCTAACAGTAGTATTACAGCTGTAGCATTAAATGGTTATATTTGCAGATACATGTTTGTATATCCTATTACTATTCACCTATTACAGACATCACATAATTGGTCTTACTTTTAATAGAGATAATTACTGTGAAATATATAAGTCTAAAACTATTTTATAATCCATGGATGTTAAATAAAACTTTGGGCTGATCTTGAAATCTGTTTCTATTAATTTCTTTTCATTGATATGGGTCACATTTTCTCACTTTGCCTTATGTTTAGTCACTTTTTAAATAATAAACTCTGTGTTTTGAATGATACATTACAGGGGTTCTCAATTATTTGGTCTTTCAATTGAGATATTGAGCTTTGTTTTGGTTGGCAATAAATGACTGGCAATGACTTTTGAAATTTTCAGGTTCGTATTATTTTTTGTAAAAAAGATCTATTTGGTGTTAAGCATGGTATTAAGGCATAGTGTCTACTAAAGGGCCAGAGTCCTTACAGTTCTAATGTATGATTTTTTTTGGTCTTACTTTCATCCCTAACTTGATCAAATATATTGGTCTTACTAGCTGGGACAAAAATCCAGGTTTGCCCAGCCCTTTATGACCCCTGGTATTTTTGCTTTCCTCCCAGCCCTAAAGTTAGCCTCCGTTACTTGCCTGGTGATTCACCATTTGCACATATACAGCTCAGCATAGAGCTAAGGAACTACAGAAAATCCCAACACCACTATTCAGGGCAATTCCTTTTAATAGCCCATCTTTAATTTTAAAACTTATCCAGCTGGTGGAAACTCCAATGTCTGCTTCTTCAGCTATGCCAGACTTTTATACACTGCTGGTACTCGGTATCTCCCTCACCAACAAGCAATACAGAAAGGGAAACTTGATTTCTTTCTCATATAATTCCTTTATTTTATGCATATGTTACCCATTATGCCTCCTCTCCAGTTTGAAAACATTTTATGTGCATTTTGGTCGTATTTAGAGGTGTTTATACTGGAGGGGAAATCATGTACTACTTACAATGTCATTGCAGAACACAAAATCTTACCAAAGATTTTCAATCTCTTCTGATTCAACTGATGATATATTTTGACTCTACAGATCATTATATTTTTTCCTCTGTGACATCTTTATCTCTTTTTTCCTGTCCTGTATCATTACTGTTTATTCTTTTGCTTATAAAAAAATAATGGCTCTTTTTCTTTCTATCATTTTAAATAAATATTATACAATTGTAACTTGCTATTTATTCATTGTTATTTTATTTCCACCTTTTTATTTCTCCAATTGTAGTTAATTAAATTCATTGTTTTTTCTCCAACATCTATAAATACATTATTATATTCTTTATTTTAATAGTTTTCTTTTTAATAATAGAGGTGTTTATATTTCCATTATTTATCCAAATGCTAATTTAAAATGTATGCATTTAAATAATGCAATGTGCATTATTTACATTGTAATCCATGACATAGGTATTCTAGAGGTAAATATTATATTGCCTATTTCACTTAGAATGAATTCAGATTGCATTTTTTGTTATATTTATATTTATTTTAATTTTAATTTTCAAATGGAAAGAAATTTCAGTTTTATATTTTGAATATTGATGGACACTTAGGTTGCTTTCAACTTTGGTAATAGTGAATAATGCTCTAGGAACATTGGTGTGCATATATCTGTTCATGTCCCTACTTTCATTTCTTCTGTAACCAGAAGTGGGATTGCTGGATCATATGGCAGTTCTATAGTTAGCTTCCTGAGGAACTGCCAAACTATATTACACGACCTTACTGACATGACTTAAGCAAATTGAACAGAATCACAGAGATAGAATCTGGAAGATAGGTTAACAGGGGACAGAAGAGGAGTAAAGGGTGGTGAGCTAATGCTCAATATACTCAATATGGGCAAAATATATCATAAAGTGGAAGTTTGTGGCTGGGCAGTGGATGGAGGTGATAGTGGTGCAGTGATGTGATTGCGTTCTATGGTGAATAAATATGAGGGGCAGTAGGGTAAGGGAGTAGGGTTGGACTATCCATGGAAACTTGGAGGGTTAAAGGAAGCTTCTGTTGAACTCTGGGGATTTGCAGGTGTGTGATTCAAACTACAATGGTGGGAATGTTCTTGTTGCAAATATGGTAGGGGAGGGTTACTGGTGCAGGGCATCGGTGGAGGGGATTATGTGGGATAGAGTGCCCCTGGGGCATTCATCCATGGAATATGAAAATATTTATCTTGTCTTAGAGTGTTATCTGAGTGGTTGGAGGCCCATACAATAAACAAGGGAATATTAAAATGCCTTCCTGGAGAGTCCTGCTATGTTCTCAATTAGAGGGTCAAGAATCTCTCAAGAATATAGGCAGTGCTTATTAAGAGAAAACAGACCAATATGTCAAGCCCTCAATATTATTGCATGTAACTCTGAACCTTATTATTCAAAAACTGAAACTTAGTGGTTACCATCAGTTCTGAGGGGAGGAGGGAGAGAATAGAATAGATGAAACATAGAGTATTTTTGGGCCATTGGATTTGTTCTGCATGATCTTGCAGTAATGGATAAGGCCATTTTAAATTTTGTCAAAACCCATAATAGTGTACAGTGAAAACTGTAAATCATAATGTAAAACATTGACCCTGATTAGCAGCAATCATTCAATATTTGTACATCAATTGAAACAAATTCACCATCCACATCTAACATGTTACTCATAGGGGAGAATGGGAGAGGGAGAGGACATTGGGCCTCTGGGTATCACAATATTGTCTATATGATTTTTCTGTAATGAAGATGAAGAAAAAAAAAGACAATGGGGGAAAATATATAAGAAATTTTCACAACATAAACAACAACAGATCTTACAGCAATGAATAATACAATGAATAAACATTTTTCTTTTATTTTTTATTTTTGTATTTTATTTGTTATACAATTATTATTATTATTTTATTTACTTACCAATTTTATTTGGTTATTCTTTTGGCTTTGTTTTTGGGGAGGACTTGCTTCACAGAATGGTCACAACTGTGGCAGGAAGGATCACTGGTGCAGGGTGTCAGTGATGGGGTGAGGTGTGGGGAGGGGTGCACCTGGGGCATGCCTCTAAAGCAGATGAATGTGTTAAAGTGTTCATGGGGCATTGTCTTGGTGGGTGGAGCCTCATACAATTCTCACCCTCAAAGAATATTGAATTCCCATCCTGGGATTTCCTGCTACAATCTCTAATAAAGCAGCAAGAATCTGCCTAATGCATGGGCAGTACCTATCAAATGAGGAAAGACCATTAGGCCAGGCTTTGATATTGATAGTTGTACTCATGAAACTTTTATTGTTAAATTGAAACTTAGCCTAGTATTATATATTGTCTAAGAGTTAACTCCTGAGAGCCTCCTTGTTGCTCAAATGTGGCTTCTCTCTAAGCCAACCTTAGCATATAGTTGAACTACCTTTCCTCCTGAATGGGACATTACTCCCAAGGATGAGCTTCCTTGGCACTAAGAGATTATTACCAAGTGCTGATTGGTGAAGGATCTGGAAAAAGATCTGGACCAAAATGGAGAAATATTAAATACAGATGAGTTTTTATGCCTAAAAGATTTCAAAATGAGTTGGGAGGTCATTCCAGAGGTTACACGTATGCATGTCTCAGCAGGATCTCATTGACTGCCCCAAGAACCCGTGCCTCAAGCTGGTGGTTCCTGGGAGAGCTAGAGATATCTAGACAGTATAAGCAGGGCAGACAATCTCAGGAATTTAGCACCTTGTCACTGTGCCTTAATTTGCAATATATGCTCCTCAATGTATCAGAGTTAGACATTTATAGTTTCCCTACAAACAGTTCTTCTGCCCCTTTTATTTGAACATATAAATAGCAATACTTGTTAATTATACATTCCAGATACTTAAATCATAAGTCTGTTCATATGCCAGTTGAGCTCTGAATCTCAGCAGAGTTGCATCACTTATTCTACAGGTCATTGGACTTGCCCAGGACAACTAACAAAACGATGATGATGGACAATGCCCATCCCAAACACAGAGAGTATCTACAACTGCAAGCAAGACAGCTCCATCCATTTGTCCCATGTTTTCTAAGCCCCCTCTCAGTCAGAAACAGTGTGATCACCATCCCCAAATCCTCAAGATTGGGAAAAGAAAATGGACAAAAGTAGACATTATTGTTATCAAAATTGAGTGGGACAAAGTGTAAACTATAATGTAAAGTATATTTTTAAAAAGGATTTTCAGGTAGTCTTCAATGGCAAGGTCACATTTGAGCATCCTGGAAGAACTGAGGTAGAGAGTCTACAAATATCTGAGGGAAGAGAGATTCAGGCAAAGGGACTCACAAAATTTATTTACTTTGTGTCCTTTTATGTTAATGTTCTGCCTCACTTTATTTTATTAAAAATTGTGTAACCATATTGTATATTGGATTTTTATTGTAATTCACACAGAATCTTTATTATTATTATTAAAGGAATTTATTCTGCATAATGAAGATAAAATGAAAATTTCTCTAATGTATGAAACTTCATATATTACTATTTCTAGTTACCTTTCTGAAATGTATTTTTTTTCCTTTCTTGTGCTCTTTTTTATTTTTTGTCTTTAGGTATATTTAGATAGTCACTCTACTGCCTTCTCACACCTTTATATTTTGAAGAGCATGTATCTATGTAAAATCCTTAACTTACACTACACTATTTTCTTTAATTATCTGCAAAATTCTTGCCTTTACTTTTTAAATGAACTTCCAAACATCATGTATGGATATAAGATTGAGTTTGAATCTATATGGTACAAATAGTCAATTTCATTCCATTGAACACTTCACTTTGTTAAAGAATTCCTGAAATATCTCTTGACATGAAATTAGTTAAGAAAATAATCATGTTGTTTTTATATTGATATAAAAAGTTTTTTAGAGTTAGCCAAATAGATCATAAACTCAAAGGATTCAAATGATTGATAGGAAATTGCCAGTTACCCAAGACTAAGACTGAAAAAAAATGGCAATCATTATTTGAAGCCTTATATATCAAACATATTTTATATTGAATGTTTTTTAATCAGAATTTTCAAAATGACCTGGAATCTGGATAAATTTCAAACCCAATATATTCTTAATATCCTTATTTTCTTTAGTCATCTCATTGAATTTATTAAGGGGATTTGTTTGAACATCTATGATTAATTGTCTCAACTCCGTTTTTTCATCTGGAGGCTTATCTTGTTCCTTTAACTGGCCCATATGCTCCTGTTTCTCAGTGTGTATTGTAATTTTTTTTTTTTGGTGTCTTGGCATCTGTTTTACTAGAGTGTTTATTCTGGGTGCAGTTTTTCTCTTTAGTTTATGGCTTTCTGCCTTTACTCCCTTGCTGGTTGTGTAGCAAGAGCCAAGCATGTAGTTTGTGCTATAGGCTGTGGAGGTTCAAGTTGCCCTCATTGCTCCAAGGACCAATGAAGCCTCTCCCAATTTTCTCCTTTGCCAGGGGTATGAACAGAGCCCCAGGTGTGTGGAAGAATCCAACTCATTCAAGCCTGTACTGTAGTTGCCCAGAGAGACGTATGAAGCTTCACACCACTTTCTCCCCTGCCTGGGATGGAGATGGAGCTGCAGGTGTGGGCAGCAATCTATGCAGTACAGGTCCAAAAGACCATAGTTGCCCCGGTAGACTGCCAATTATTCAGTCTGTACCAGCCAAATGTACCTGGATAAGCTGGTGCAGGCCCTGCTGGCTTCTTCCATGCTAGAGTTGGGGCTGATGCCTAGGCTAGGGCTGCAGGCCAATCTGGGTGAAAAAAACTGGTCTCTACCAACTGTGATTTTCTCTCACGGCTTCCTCTCATGATGGGGGTGGAGTAATAATGGCGGCTATTGGCCTCTTTCTTGCTTGGACAGGTTCAAACTTTGGTTTTCTTAGGCTTATACTTCAGCCAGCTGAACTGACTAATCAGTAGCTGAAATTGGTGGTCAACCATCTCTTCCTCTCCTGTTTTTGGGAAATGAAGCTTCCAATCCTTGCCACAGAATAGCTCCTGGGGTGGCTTGCGCTGCCAAAATAGGATGATCACCAGCCTCCGCAGCATGGCCTGTTGTTTCCTGGAGAGCCTGGCACAGCTTCCCTCATCTTCCTCTCTGCCAGACGTAGGCCTGGGGCTTAAGCTAGAGCTGCAATCTGATCTGGATGGAAAAAAGCCAGTCCCTACCAGCACTGTGATTTTCAGTTAGCTCAGCTTTCCCTCATGTCAGATGCGGACATAAGATGGCAGCTACCAGCCTCTTTCTGACTTGGACAGGTTCAAACTTTAGCTGTTCTTAGGATTACACTTTAACCTGCTGAATTTACTAATCAGTTGCTGCAGTTTCTGCCCTACCATCCCTTCCTCTCACTCTTTTGGGAAGTGGAGCTTCCAATTCCAGGAATATTTCCAGAGGCTGCTTCTGATCCCAGTGGAGGATGGGCACTGGCCTCCTGGTATGTAGTGCTATACTTATGAATCTTTTCTGCAGTTGGGCAGTCTCCTCCTTCCATTCTTTCAAGGATGATGCAGGATGCTCTTCTGGTCTCCTGGAGCCCCCAAACATGTGCTTTAGGTAGCTCTGGGTGATTACTAACTGCCTTGTAGCATGAGATGACTCTATGAGCTCCTTAATCTGCCACCATCTTGCTGGTTGTTCCTTCAGTCAAGGTGTCTTTGATTTGATTACCCATTAAGACTGATTTATGGCTTTTGATTCGACTACATCAGTGGGCATGATGCAGGTTGTGTCCCTGCCCTCTTGCTTTGTCTGATATAAACAGACACTCACTGAGACTGACACAAGAGGAGACAGGAATTGAAAGCTCTGTCATTTTTAATCCTGCCATATGACAGAAAAACAAAGGTTTAAACATATGAGGCCCTGGAAAAAGATGAGCCATTTGCCTGACAGCTTCTCACTGAGATTGGGAAGAGAGCAGAAGAACCAATTTTGGTATATGAGGCCCTGAAAGAAACAAGTCCTTTGCCAGAAGAGAAAGAACTGAAGGATCACTTAGGCATGAAGTCTCAAGAGACTGCCCTCATGGTGCTCAAGAGAAAAGGGCAATTCCTGAGGAGAAGGCAGAGACCAGCCAGAGATCAGTGGCCATCTTACTTCAATATGCAGCAATTTACTTTGGTGAGAAAACACCTCTTATGGTACCTTGAGTTGGGCTTTCTATGGTCTATTACCCCAAATAAACCCGTTTATAAAAGGAAACAGATTTCTGGTAGTCTTTATCACCACCCCTTTGACAAACTAATACATACATTAAGAAGTACTTTAGAGCCATCATCAAAACATGAGAGTGATTCATTTAGCATGAAACAGGAAAAATTATGATGACCCATTATTAACCTACTACTGTACCTGATAACCAGAATAACAATGACATTTAAACATAGGTGAATAAAAGAATCACAGTTATTAAACTCCATATAAGAGGGAAGGATGCATGGAGCCAAAATATTTTCTAAAGTGTAATTATATTACAGCATAAAAGGAAATAAAAAATTTAATATGGTATAATAATGTAAAAGCAAATGTTAACAAAGCTAAAGCTTCAAGAAAATCATATAAATCAGACAGCAAATGGATAAACGTAAGAAAGGTAGGAAAGCAGGTGTCATAGAAGTCAGAAATAAACTAGATATAAAAAAAACAGAAATCTAGTAAGATTTTGTAAAATATGAGTTATTCACCACCATAGAAAATATAATTAAGAAAAGAAAATATGAAAAAAGACAGCTAAGAAGAAAAATCAATTGAAATACAAATTTTAAAAATTAAGAGTAGTTGACAGAACTAAAATGCTAAACTGTGATTTTCAAAATGTTAAAAACTCAAATCATTCAGCTATAAAATGCATATGTGCCAAAAATTCATTTACTATTTCATTAATAGGAGAATCAGTAAGATGATGAGTGGTTCAAAGGATTTCTAAGTACCTTATTTTAAAAGGGACAACAAAATAACATTTTGTTTCCTTTTAAGATTTTTTGCACATAATATGCATATAGAAAACTACATTTACCATAATTGTAAGTGAATTTTCATGAACAGAAAATATTCCTTTAAATGGGAACAAGACATGGAAGCAGAATATTGTCATCACTCCCTTATGCAGCCTCCTAGCAGGATTTGAAATGTATTTGTCTAGGAAGGATCTAAGGAAAATCCTTTTCTCTGATGGCTTTTGAGAATTTCGTATGAGCTGATGAAATGCCAGGCTGGATGCAAGAAGAGACAAGACAAAATGAATAAACAATGATTTCAAGGGCAGAACCATGGGTAAGTCTCCACTGAAGAAATCTCCTCAGGCCAAGCCTTTGGGTGGAGCAGGATTTCTGCCCCAGGACTGGAGAGGGCAAGCCTTCTGTCCAGATTTTCAGGCAGACTTGAGCTGTCATCTCAATGAAAGACGGTGTGTTCTTCACACAGTACTGCCCACCATTTAAATGCTTGCAGTTGGTGGAACCTAAGCCCTACTGTTTGCACAGTAAGACCACTCTCCAGGTGTTTGAAAAGGGATGGGGGTGGGTGGAGCACAACTCTAGTAGGCCCAGAGGACTATGCGTAACTCCGCAAATGACTCTCAGTCCTGGATATCTAATGGAGTTTGCAGACTGGATTTCAAACTTCCTTGGGTAACCCGGTCTGGTCTCTTTTTTCTTCCAGTTTCTCACTTCTGGAAAGAGAAAGTCTATCCTATGCCTTTCCCATGATTACATTTTGGAATCAGAAAATTTGTTTTCTAGGTTTCACGGTTCCAATGATTAAAGAGGAATTTTCCACAGACTGGACCACATCCTCAAGTGATTTTAATGATGCTTTGGACTTAAAAATATTGCTGAAATGACTTAAAGATTTTGGGATAATAGGTTGGATAAATATATTTTGCTCGTGGGTAGAACATATCTTTTTGTGTTCCAGAGGGAAAATCATGGAAGGTTGAATTAAGTACCCCAATTTAGACATATTACTTATATTAATCCTCATACATTGGGAGTACAGAATTTTGTAAGTTGAACCCCTTGAATATATTATTTTCATTGAAGGTGAGACCAGAATGAATTAGGGTGGGTCTTAAGTACCTTTACTGGGAAATTAACAAACAGAAGAAACTGGAAACCAGAGGCTAGAGAAGGCCATGCAGAAAGAAGCTGGAAAATAGAGAAAATAGAAAGAAATAAAATCAGACACAACAAGAAAGAGATCTCCATGTGACAGGAAGCAGAGATCCAAATCCAGAAACCCCAAGAATTGCATTAAGCATGGAACAATGTTTTAAAATTTGGTGATAAAATTTGTTATTTGAATGTGAACCTCCAGTTTTTAAAACGCTGATCCAGTAAATTTGTCTTTTTTAAGCCAACTCATTGTGTGGTGATTGCCATAGAATTCAGGAAAACTAAGAGGGTTTTTGGAGAACTGACCTGTTATATATTAAAAGATTTGTTATAGAAATTGGTTCACAGCATGACTGTGGGGGTTTCCAAGACTGAATTCTGCAGGACAGGCTGTGAGTTGTAAACTCCCGTTATGGTGAAGCTGAACTTCCTAATAGACTTTGGCTAATTGAAGTAGAATTTCTTCTTTCTAACTTCTGATATACTCAGTTCTGTTTTTAAGAACTCCAAGTAATTGGATGGGGAGAATCTCCACATTCCTGTGAGAAGACTCCTTTGTAGAGTCAGATGAAATGAGTTGCAAATGCAATAAACTGATTACACATGCAAATCCCTTTGTGAAATAACCTCACAGTGAAAAATCATGCCTGTTCTACCTCGATCAAACATTTTGGGCACCATAATCTGTCCAAGTTGGCATATGAACCTAAACTTCACAGTCTACTGCTTATCAATGTGATACTCAGACTTGTCTATTTAAGCCGTAATTAATCCCCTAATTAAGATAATAACATATTTATAATTCTGCCTAATATGATATAACTTTCCTTTGTTTTGTAACGCAGAAAATGCACTAGCCTTTTCCCCAGAAACAAATTCAAGTCCTGGAGTGATATTTACTCTTATCCTACAAATTTTTCACTATGACATAATGTTAATACAATTTATTTTTTATGCAGGTGGTGCAAGAGAAGAAAACTAAGACATACATATATGTGTGTATATTCCAGCATAATGGAAAATATTTTATTACAGTCTATGTTTCTGCCTATGGTCACATGGCCAGAGCTAGTATTTATATTAAACACTTTCTACTACCTATTCCGTATTCCTTTACTGTCAGCAAGTGTGTTGATCAATTATAACAGATGTACCACACTAATGAAGGATATTTTTAATGTGGGAAAGTGTGGGAAGAGGAAGGAGTGGGACTTATGGAATCCTTTATATTTTATTTATGTAGCATTTGTATAATCTAAAGCTTCTTTAAAAATAAAAAAAAATAAGAAAATAAAAATTTTAGAAATCAAATGCTTCTAGTGGCAAATTTGATGACTTAATTCATTCAGTAATACATTTTATAACTAATTTTATTAGTGATCACTTGGTGATATTTATTTCCTTTTCATTTTATAAATGATATAAGCAACTATTGCATATTAATGAAATAGACATGTTTTCTTTTGACAAAAATATGTCTCAAATATCCATTCAAGATCTTTGCAAGTATAATGAGAATATGAAGAGATAAACACTATATATTGTCATTAAATTAAAATTTGACCAGAAATGAAAATGTACCATAATCTGCAGAGGTCAAAATGGACAGTTTGTTTGTATGCACTTCAAGAAAGAAACCTGAAAATAAAAAGACATTTTCCTGCTTTTGTTCAAAAAAAGGGTTGCATCTACCTCCAGAACACTTTCTACTGCTCTGTTCACCATTGTTCTTGAAGAGGTAATGAAAAACATCATTGTTAGAAAGAGCACTGAAGGAGTTCAATTAAAGGTCATGACTACTGACAGAAAGCAGGATGCCTTGGTATATATGGGACAGGCGTCTCTTGTCTCAAGACACTAAGATAAGACATGGTAGGAGCCTGGTGGAGAAGCATTCTGTGCTTCTAAGAGTGTATTTAATATATGTCAGATAATGATTAGCAAGGTCTGTTACGTGCAGGAATGAAAAGAGAACTGAACCATTAACCTAAAAACTTGCTGATTTTAGTAATGTGTAAACTGTCATGTATCTATTACCCTTGCACATGTGCACATGTATTTTCTTTGTTTTAAAGCTAAATAAAAGCCACAATGTTTTATGCAGCAGCACTCTCCTCCCCTTGGATAGTGGGTCCCCTGACCCCAGTTACTTCTTTCTCATCCGCGGCACCGTTTTCACGGACCTAGTTCCAAAACATCAACATTTGGCGCCCGAATGGAGACCTGAAACCCAATTTTTCTTTCAGTCAGTGTGCAGTGGACCAAGGAGCTCCTGACAAGTGGTTTAAAACAAACAAAAAAAGACAAAAAAAGGTAAGTTAGATCCTTGGGATCATCAGGGAAATGGGAAATTAGCAGTGGAACTTAGAAGAGTACTATAGAGTTTTAAAAACTTTATTAAAAAGCACTGGTGTAACTATTAAATCCTCAGCTTTTGAGGAAATTTTTTCTCTCATACAGAAACATTGTTATTGGTTTCAGCCGCAAGGGTGGGATATTTTAAATCTGAAACAGTGGAAGTTGGTCATGAAAGCTTTAAAAAGGGGTTATCAAAAGGGGAAAGATAATTCCCATACATGTATGGTCTTTGTATAATCTTATTTCTGTTGCTCTTAAACTATTACAATCAGATGAAAATGAAGATAATAAACAGGATACTGCTATCACTGGACCGATAGCAGAACAAACTGATGTTGATTTTAATGAAAATATATATGAAAAAATTAATGAACACCCAAAAACAGATAAACTCATGTCTGTTTAAAGGGAAGGAAATCCACGTTGCTGTTCTATGAAATCCTACTGAGGTGTGCGTAAGCATTACCTCTGGGATGACCTCCCAATTCTCTTTGAAGTCTCTTAGCCACATGAACTCATTTCTCTTTACCTTTCCCCCCTTTTATTCAAGGTCTTTTTCCAATCGTGTTGCCAGTTGGCACTTGGTATTAATCCCTCGTTGCTAGGGAGGCTCATCCCCAGGAGTCATGTCCCACATTGGGGGGAAGGTAATGCACTCATACGCTGATTTTGGCTTAGAGAGAGGCCACATTTGAGCAACAAGGAGGCTTTCAGGTGGCAACCCTTAGGCACCCTATAAGAGTCGGCTAAGTTTCAATTACAAGAGTAAAGACTCATAAGGCTAGTCATCAATAACAAGAACCAATCAGTGGGCCATCCTCTTTTGCCAGACACTACCTCTGCACTCAGAGGACTGTTGCTGCTCCCTTGGAGAATGTGGCAGAGCTCTCCAGGCTGGGAATTCAGATTCCCTCGTTTATTGAGTAATTGTGTACCATCTGTGACCATGCCCCATCCCTTGATCATTTGAACAAATTTATATATTTTTCATGTATATTCAGATGAACTTTCTCCTATGAATCCCCCATCCCAGACATCCCCCACCAATGAACCTCTGCAGCCCCCATTGTAACCCTTCTGTCGTCCAAACCTTCCTTGAACATGAAGCCCATATAATAACGAAATACAATTAATAGGAAAAAGAAATAATAATGATAAGCTTAAATGCAAGAGATAAGTACAAGGAAATTCAGAAGAAAAAAAAAGAAACTAAACTAAAAATAAAATACAATTAGCAGATTGGGACATTCAAAAAAATGGGGAAAAAAATCCTTTAAAAAATAGTCTTTTTTTCTTTTATCACTGTATTATCAGATGTCCAGTGTACCATGACACCTTCCCCTTCTCATTCCCCAGTGTCTCCCAAATTTTGATTTAATTTTCAAAGAAGTTTTAGGTCACAGCAGAGTCACACATGGAATACTAGAGACTCCCACATACCCAACCTCCCTCCTCCTTTCCCACCCCATATTAAAAACTTTTTTTTTTTGGGATGTTAGCATTGTTATAACTGTTATACAGGTGGTAAAGTATAGCAACTAAACATTGTCTCATAGAACAACAAAGTGGATATCACCCAACACAGAGGGGCTCCTGAGAGCTCTGGAGACACCCAGGTCCTATATAAGTGGGGATAGACCCAGGGATTGATGCCTAATTAGTGGGCTCTTCTTTGGAATCTGTGCTCCTGAGAGTGACAGAGTTGGACTCAAATAAGTCCTCCCTGCACATGATCCATCAGTCCCTTTTATTCAAACCTATATGTGATGTTGGAGTTTTTAGGTGTACTTCCAGAGACTGGAGCCTCTGGCCTACCTATGTGCCAGCTGTGCCTGCAAACTTGGTGGAGCTGCAACTCCTACCCTACAGCTCAATGGACTCATCCAAGTCACCTGGTGAGGAGACGACTATGGGCAACAGCCATCCCAGGGAATGGAGAGGGCATGCAGCTACAGGCAGGATGACCCCATCCACTGTATCCATGGGATATAAGCCCTCTCTCACTTGCAGGTGGAGTGGACATCACTATCCCAAACTCCTCAGGATTGGGGGAGGAGCTATGGACTAGAGTGGACTTGGTGGTGTTCTGTTGTAGACATATTGTGATTCAAGCAATGGAAGAAATTGTAACAGTGAGGTGGGGCCAGTAGCCACTGGAAGTTTTCGGAGCAGGGAGGAGAGGGGCAGTTGAAATACAGGGGCTTTTTTGGGACTTGGGGGTTGTCCTGAATGGTGTTGTGGCGACAGATGTAAGCCATTTTGCATCAGCATATACCATGTAGAACTGTGTGGTAGAGAGGGTGGTCAATGATATGAAATGTGGTCAATGTTTGTTGGCAAGGCCCCAGGATGTGTATATCCATTGTGGGTGATGTGCCACACTGATGAAGGATGTTCGTGTGGGATGTTGTGGGAGGTGTGGGAGTTGGGGAACATGGGAATCCCTGTAATTTCTGAGTAATAATTAGGTAATCTAAGCACCTTTAAAAAAACAATATATATATATATATATAACATTTATGTAAGCAAATGCACATATATGCATATGTATTTCTATATCATCTTACAAATATTGGTATGTATTGTGAAAAAATTTGATTTTTACCCACAATAAAAAATAAATTAATTAAAGCATAATAACAGAGATAAGAAATATTAATAAAACATTATAAAATTTAAAGAAAAATAATAAAGGGAAGGAAAGAAAAAGAGAGTTTATGGAACTTTTCAGCACTTGCTATGCTGTCTGCTCCAAAAGATTGCTGAGCCAAAAGTAGTGGGAGCGCTCCATCTAGCGGCAGTAGTAGAGCAATACCAACTCGTGTGTGTCCAATATGTGAGAAAGGGTTACACTGGGCTAATGAATGCCTTTCTAGATATCATAAGATTGGCAGTCTCATTAATAAGTCAAGAAACTTATGGGGAAGAGACTTATTATACCAATGGGGAGCTTATTTAAATATTCCTCACATTTCTGAAACAGCTAAACATCTTGTTACTGTGGCTCTTAAGCCTCTTCAAACAGAATCTAGTGAGCCCTCTGAAAATGGGGAGGAAAATGATTCTGTCCCTGATCAGCTTGAGGAGGATTTACATTTGCATGACAATGAATGTTCTGAAAGTGACCATCTAGAGAGCCTCCTACAGAGGCATGTGTTGCCATGGCTACCACAAGGGGTCCCTACAGCATTTTTCAAGCTATTAATAGCCCTTCAGCTCCAGCTGCAGACATTGATGTGCCTAAAGAGACTTCTCTTAACCCGCCATTTGCTGCAGCATTTAACCCTCAGTCAAGTTTCCAAAA
>JAQZBX010060692.1:0-17252 GCA_029593785.1 Cabassous unicinctus
GTCCCCATCGCATGAAGGAGGGATAGGGTTCTGGGCAGTGATGATCTGGGAAATGTTTAACAAGTGGCTATTTGGGAGTAAATATATGCACATATGCACTTTGTCTAAGTGTATTATAAATTTTACTTATGTGAACGATGTGTATGTCACAATTTACAAATAGTAAAATGTATAATAGAATAGAATAATAAAAGAATAATGAAATGTAGTCTTTATGGTAAATTCCATCCTTTTGAATTTCTCATATAATGTTGATTAATATTTTGTTACAAGGAGACAGAAACAATGAACAAGTATGTTAGAACTTCATTCATTTGTCAATGGTGTGACTTCTTTGCTAAATTGGATAATACATTTTGAATATTTTCTAAATTTTTGTGCTATTCACAATGTAATGGCTATAGGCATGATAAAGTTCTATGTATAATCTGCATTATTATCATTTTTTCCATCACCTTCTTAAGTCTAGAAAATTAACAAAACAATAAATCAAGCCTTGATTTGAAGTGTTTGCTGATTCTGTGGTGCAAATATCCCTCCTCCACCAAGACCGATTTCAAGCTACCAGTGTGAGGTCACTGAATGTGAAGTTGGGAACAGAGGCACAGTAATGTATTCTTACATAGAATTTCCACAACACAGATAGAATAGGTGTAAACAACCTCAAGGGAACAGATAATAATAAAATGCAGTAAATAATTAGGAATCAATGAGTTTTAAATATTTTTCTTTTTTTTAAATAAAATTGATTTAATCATAAATATATATATATAATTTAATCCTTAACAATGGCTGTGTTTAAAATCCCTGAGATTTAGTAATCATTTCTCATGAGCTGTAAGAGCTGATGCAAGCACATTGGTTGTCTGGTGAGTCAGTAACAGCTCCTAGAGAAGGTGAAACCTCAGGTGAGTCTTAAATTGTAGGAATCTGCTGCCGATGGATTTGGAGAAGAAAGGGAAATAGCACATTAAGGCAAAGGAGGCTAGATAATGGGGGAGAGGGGACAAATGTGTGGATGAAATATAAGCAGTTATGTGTTGTTTGAACTTGAGATGAAATTCGTAGAAAGTAAGGATTTTAGTAGGAAACGTCCTGCACACTCCATCAAGGAGCTTGGAATTTATCCTGCAGACCCCAGAGAATCCTTGAAGGATTTAAAGCAGGGGAGTGAATTATTCAGATTTATGGCTGAAGCATGATGCTCTGTCAATCCTCGTAGAATGATTTGAGGGTCACAAAGCTGGAAGCACAAAACCCAGTTGGGGGCTCTTGCAGTGCTTCAGGAAAGTGATGATTATGAGCTGATTCAGAAGAGTTGTATTAAGAAAGAAGAGGATGTGACAGATTCCAGAAATATTTAGGAGATAAAATCAGCAGGATTGGTTGGTGATTGACTAAAAGTGGGCAGGGTGTGAGGGAGAGGGAATAGTCTGTGATGGCGGGCAGGTTTCCAGCTACATTTACAGATTGGGTTATGGGGCCATTTTCAAGAAAGCCAGTCAAGGAGCAGGATTGGGTTCCTGATTCATTCAGAGTTGATATTAGAATTGCAGTTTTTGTTGGCATCCATAAAGAAAATATCTTGCAGGAGATAGGTGTGAACAGAAAATAAAATTTAGGGTGTTATTAATTTATAGGTGGCTGTTATAATTACAACAGTAGATGAGCTCTAGAGGGAAAAGTGGAACAAAAAGAGCCATGAACCAAAGCAGACCCTGAAGACATATCTGCAGCTAAAACTATGGCAGAAGAACAAGAGCCAGTATGGAAGACAGAATGACTGACCCGAGAGGTGAGAAGGGAATCCGGAGGAAAATCAAGTATCATGCAGCCCAGGAGAAGAGACTGTCTAAAAAGCAAGGATTGAGAAACGATGTCAGTAATGCCAAATGAAATCATAACACATAGGCCATTTTGCTATTTTAACCTAAAATTCAAATATAATATTTACTTGTGTTATGAAATATATTACAAATATCACTTTGAATGGTGTTTTTACTTTAAGAAAAATTTTAGGCACAAATAGTCAAAACTTATGGGAAAATTATGAAAGCACAGAAATAAAAAAGAAGGAAAAAAACTTTCCTTTGTACTTCCCAGAGTTAATAACTGTTAATGTTTCAAATTTATACGATTTCAGGGCATTTCTCTATGCATGTGTCTGTACATAGCCATATAAATTTAAAGGCCATTTTTCATGTTAGGAAAATGCATTTGTATGATTTATAAAATATTTTAATGATTAAGTATAAATATTCAGTACATGACAATATTATAATTTTTATAATCAGTCCCTTTTGCCAAACACTTTAAATCATCATTATTTTCATCTATTAATATTATAAGAATTGCTACAATAAACATCTTTGCACTTAAAGCTTTTGTATGTAATTTTGTTGTTGTTGTTGTTGTTGTTTTCTTTTACCTTTAGAACAAACTCCAGATGCAGCTACCCGAGTCAAAGGATGTGAACACCTTTAAGGATCCTGGCACATTTTGCCAGCATGCTTTCTAGAAATATTGGTCTGATTGGGATTCCTCCAGCACCGTAAGAAGTGTTCATTTCCCAAGACCTCACCAGCATGGAGTGTGGCCCCGTGTATCTGTATTTGAAAATAGTTTGCAAACTTTTCCATAGATGTTTCTTTTACCTACAATGAAGAGCAAATTTCAAAGTCAAAGTTTTATTTTTTTTCATCATGTAAACTGGATATAAAGCTGGAATGAGCTAAGCGTAGAAAGGGATACCATTTTTCGTGGGGCAGATTTTCACGCTTCCAGTATGCAGCCTCCTGTTGAGAAGTTATTCCCCTGACAGCAACTTGCCCCTTCCCTTTGTTCTCACTGGTGCTCAAGCTGTGGGATGTACCATTTATTTGCAAAGTCTCCTCCTGTCTCCTTTACTTGTCAAAATTCTAAGTTTCAAGTCATTTCTGAATAGTTTCTTATGAAGGGCTTCAGAGCTTCGAATCTTTAAGCCACAATTTAACATTTAGTTCCATACTTTCTTGGCTGGTGAGGGTGTATGTTTTGTTTTCTTAACTGGGCTGCAAGATTTTGAGGGCAAGGACCACATCATTTAATCAGACCCAGTCTGTCATCTCTGAAACACGTCCTTTCAAGGCGCTGGGGAGGCATTTGGGAAAAAGGACAGACCTCAGTGACTTATTTTATAGATATGAAACCTGAGTTAAAGATATACTAAGTGAGTTGCTTCGAACTCAAGACTGTTTGGGAAAAGAGATTGATCTAGAACTTAGATCTGTTGACATTCTGGACTGTATCTTTAAAATGTTTATGTTTTCAACTATATTTCTTCTTGCAAAGTGCATTTAGAAAATATTTGTAAAATCTATCACTTGGTCTCAAACTTGAAATACATTTCACTAATGTTGAGTGATTGGGGACACAGAAAATCTTAGGGACTTGACAAGTTTTCCATTTTTCATTATCTCTCTGCTAAAACAAATGCATTCTATATCTAAATAGCCATCTTGTTTATTCTTCTCATTGTTTTCTTTCTCATCATCACCTTCAATTGAAAACTTGCTCTCTACTTGAATAAATAGTTAATATGGTTTTAGTTTATCATTATACACTTGTTCTTTCTTTTGAGGCAATATTGTGCTTTTGCTGTAGCTACTCCTATATCATATTTTTTTGTGTAAATAAAGCACATGTATCAGAGGATTTGGTTAAAAAATAATGACCACCCCCCACCAAAGGTTCTCTAAACAGAGCTTAATATGTGTATGTATGTATGAATGTATCTGATGTGTTTGTAAATCCTTTTTCTTAAATAGCAGGTAACAGAATTAAAAACGCTTTAATGATATTAATGGTGATACATTATCTTATTCTTCAGTATACTGGTTAAAATTTTATAGGTTTGAGTTACTTTGTTACAAGTTGGCCCAATTGTATCTTCATGCCTTATATGTGGCTGTGCGTATGGGAACGTGTTTGTATAAGCATGCACACACACACACACACACACACGAGTTTATGGACATATATACCGTGCAATTGAGATGAACACTTAAGGGGAAATATCTATTCTTTTAGTCACCATCAAATGATACAATCTAACGTTTTTCAAATCCACATTAAGAAATCTTTGAAGACTGTGTTTGCCATGCAGAGGTATCTCTGCATGTTTATCAGCAATTAGACCTACAGGAGAGTTGTAACAAAGGTATTCAGCCCTAAGGCTGTTTTTTCACATCCTTCTAGAGCACCTTTCCAACCCTCTGCATTCGGAACAACATGCACGCAAGCCCTCTGGATGCCCTGGCACCGACTAGTGGGGTCTACATAATTGAGTTAAAAGCTGGGTGTCAAGGGGTTTTCAGTCTGACCTCCAACCCCCACTCATAGCCCACAGCTCTGACCACCTCCACCTGCCTACATGGATATATTTCCATAATGAAGGAACCCTGGTAATGGGAATGACTCCTGTTTCAAGCTGGACTCTGTCTCTCTCTTTATATCCCCGGGATGTAATTATCTCATGATAAGCACCTTTGTGTCTAATGACTTAATTAGGTAATCACCTAAATGCTGCAAGTGATGTTTTGTGTGATGAAAATGTGTAGTATATGGTAAATCATTAAAGTTACTTATTGCTGGACAGAAAAGTATAAATAGTGTGGGGAGTTTAATTTCTCTCTCCTCCAGACAGGTCTTGTATTAGGGGTGGGGTGGGGAGGGGTGGATCTCTTTCTATTTAGCAGATGGGGGAGGGTATAACGATGTTTTTCCTGAGTTCTGACACTTTTTAATCTGCCTTCTATGCAGGCATGCAGAGTTTAAGGTCTAATTGCTGCTTTTTCTCAAAATAAGGCCCATTAGCCCGAAAGCAGCAACAGCTGCTTGAATGCTGGGGTTTCTTTTTTTCTTTTCCATTTTCCCCCCCTTTTTCTCTACTCTATTTATATGTGTTGGGGTTGTGTTTAGCAGGTGAAAATTGGCATTTTTGGAACCATAACATGTCAGTTTTGTTCTCATATTCAGAGACATAGACTTAAGGGAAAGTGACTCAAGATGTTATTTTGCCAAAGGCCATTAAGCAATTTGAAGTGACTTTCCCCACAAGTGAAATACAACTTTTTAGTGAATCAATAGACCCATTTCTGCCTTCTTGTCTCCCTCAGTTGCTTATTTATGAAGGATTTTGTTGTGAACTTTGGCAAATGATGTTTTAAAAATGTTACTCTGCCACAGTGTGTTAGCCAAAAAACAAAATTAAGGAAAGAAACACTGGGGGTTGAAAAAGTATCTTTGCAGGTATGTAGCTCCCTATATCTTATATTCAAACTTCAAAATGTTTTTTTATTTTAACTAAATTAGAGACCACTACAAGAAATTTGCCAAGTTTTAATTAGGCCTACCATGAGTTTGAATAATTATATATTTTATCCTATCCCCCCAAATATTTTCTATTTTCTCCATTTAATTTTTATCTTTTTTAGAAAGCTTTCTGAAATCATGCAAGCCTAACTTAATATTTTTTTTATTTGCTGTTTTTAAGTTTATTTCTGGTTTGCAAATATTATTTCCCCTTCCCCATGTTTTTAGAATCTCCTGTATTTGCCCATTCAATCTTGGCTGCCACAACCAGACAGACAGAAAGGGCGAGGACGTTCTTTTTCTTGCATCTGTAATGGAATAACTTAATATTTTATTACCCTAAAACTGGATAGCATTACCTATACTATTTATTTGTCTACTTAATCTCCAGTTATGCATTTGTTCATTCACTTATTCATTTTCATTGAACAGACCTTTGTAAAATGCCTACTATATTTTGGTGCCAATTCTTCTTTTATTGAACTGAATTGTATTGTTATTTTTGAATAAAAATACCACTTAACTCTCTGTTTACTGATTATATGGTATCACACACCAAAGTTCTAAACTTAAGAGTCAAGACCTTCCACATACAATAATTTTTGGATTTTTAAAAACTCGATTTTGCCATGGACAAACTATCCAGTGGGCATGTTATTTTTTATCATTGAAATTACTACATATAATAAAAGAAAAATTTTTATGCTAAATGTTTGTGTATTCTCTCTATATCTTGTGCCTCAAGATGGTCTAACCGCTGACCAAATGAAATGCAGGAAAACATGCTGTTCAGGAATAGTGATTTGTAGCTCAAGTACAAAAGGTTGCAAAGAAGCTCTTAGTTTCTCATTGCATGAAGAGAAAAGGGAAAGATGTAGACAAAGATTTACAGTTTGAGTTCAGAAGTGATGGACATTTCTGCATGCCCAGCTGAACCACAAGAGCAGTAAGTTCTGACCGATAATGATAGTACATCCCCAAACACGATAATAAAAGTTTCCAAATTAGTTTATATTAATTACCATTGTTTTGAAAAAGGGCCCATGCTCACTGGCATGTCCCTCAGCCTCAGTTTCTTAAACTGTGGTGAGCAGCAGTATCACCTAGGAAACCTATTAAAGATTTAAGCACATCAATGTTTAAGGACCACAGCTACAATTGTTGGCTTGCTCAGCTGGAATATCAGAAATGGGAAGGAGCCTAGATGCAATATAATCCAGCAACTTTTTAAAGGTTCTCGGTATTGACTTAAGACTTAAAATTTCTAAAATCTTTGAACCATTCTACAGACTTAAGTTAGGCCCTTTGAGTGAATGGCTGGAGTTGAGACTCAAAAACCTATTCAACAGAGGTGCTTTGTTGATAGGGAAGAGGGAGGGGCAAAAGAAAACTGACCCTGAACTTGGGAAAACAAGGCACATGAGGAGGGAGTTAATGCTGTCAGGTGTGTAAACAAGAAGGCACATCCTAAGCCCCACATATGTCATACTCGAGATCCAAGTTTGGCAAATGTTCCAAAGGAGCACATCATCATATAATCCAAGTTTGTCAAGATGTGGACTCTTTGAACTCAGAATCCATCCTTTCAATGATAAGCATGCATAAGGTAGAATAGTAATAGACAGAGGGAATACTTTTTTGATAATGATAGATTTAATCAGAATTTTGTAAAAAATCAAAGCATAACTCCTGATAGGGGTAGGCAACAGAAGTAAAGCCTCTTTAAAAGGTGATAAGCCATTCGCCACTTTGACTTGCCTCAGTGAGAGAAACCATTATCTGTCTTAGGAGTTCCAGAAAGAGTGTCAGCATAACAGCTCAATCTACCTGGTGGGTGATGGTGATGCTCCTTCAAGTAACACAAACTCTACTGATTTCTAAAGGTTGGCTTCAAGCAATCTATGTGGGTAATTTTGATGGATGAAATGGACATATATCCAGCCTACTTCTCAGATACTATGGGTGATATTAGATCACCACAAACCCTTGAAGGAAAAAAAAAAAAAGCTTTCCGAGTTCATATGAACTGAAGAGAAAACCTGAAAGGTGAGCAGAAAAATTTATATTTAAGGTTCATCGTATCATCATATGTTCTTCTACAGAGCTTGTGTATCCACTAAGCTAGGAGCCAACTCCTAATAAATATTAACAAAGTCAAATGGGGTAAAAACGAATGGTGGGAAAATATATTTCATTTAAGGAATGGTACCCGACCTTGATAACATATTTGATTAGCAGTTTTAGCACAGTCATTGTCACCATATGCTTTGTTTGGGGAATATCTTCAAAATGAATGAATTAATGAAGAAAAGAGATAGCCCAAATGCTTTCCTTTTAAATTAATATTTTTGATATGGATAACTAGAACATAAGCTCCATGCTATCTGGTACCAAGAATAGATACCTCCTCTGATAGTGCTCTTATATCCTCAGTATTAAAATAGTTAAATATGGAAGTGGATCCTTATTCAGGATTGCTGGGATAACATGGTGATAAGTAAAAGGAGGGAGCTGTGGGAAGATGATGGAGAAATGGAAGGAGACTGTGGTGAGAGTTCAGAAATGTCCGTGTCAGGAACAGTCTTTATTCTTATCACCTGGAAAGCAGATGGCCTTGAACAGTGTTGCTGTAAGTCAGTTGAAAACTCGAGTCTGTGGGAGTTCAATATTCCAACTCATCCAAAGGAAATTCTACAAAATGATTATTGTTTGAATGTTTTATCCCATTTTTCTGGTCATATTAAGACTGCTGTGAGCAAACCCCATCAGGAAACTCTTCTTTATGCCTGACTCTCACCTCTTGTGCTATAATTGGCACTCACATCCATGATTTCTCTCTTTGGTGGAGATTAAAAGCAGCTGGTCACAATTTGGCACCACTAAGATGCTAACAGAAATTTTCAGCATAATTGGAGATCATTATTAAGTTGTCCCTCAGAGTTCTCATTCCCAGGCTAAAAGATTTTGTTATTTAATCTTCCTGATTATCCTCATTCCTTAGTCTGTGACCCATCCCCGAGGCTCTCTGAAGGTACTTCCACAAGATGTGATTCCCCCAACCATATAAGAAGCTCCAGGCAGGCCAGGAATGGGGCTATTTATCCATGAGCTCCAAGTGACAAGCACCCATTTTTAAGCCAGGAAAGCAAAACAGACCCTATCATCCACTCAGCCCAAGAATGTTAGGAAGGAGAGCCGAACTTGGGAACAAAGGGAACAAATCAGAAGAGTCTCAAGATCAGAAGGAAGCAATCAGAGTTGTGTCACAATCAGAGGGAGCCAATCAAAGTGGTCTCAAGGTCAGACTCATGCATTCTGGCAACACTGGGCTTTTGAGGATAGTGAGGTCTGGAGACCCGGCAATAGGCGGATGTCAAGTAACAGGCTGTGCCAGTTGTTCAGGGACCAGGAGCACAGGCAGGAAGCCAAACATCAGAGGATCTTGGATGTCCAGGCTGGGTGAGCTGGCCACAAATGAGAAACAAAATTGTCAGAAACACCACAAGCACTCTGAACTCTTGGAGCAGGATAAAAAGGATCTGCTTATATGCAACCACAACTGTGTTTCCAGAAGAGCACTTCTCCCTGCTTCCTTCCAGAAGCCAGTCCTTAGATTTACTGTGGGATGATGCCCCTCCCTGCCCCATAAGGAAGGTAAATGAGCACAAGTGGCTGGAGCAACAGGTATGAAGAGGAATTTCAATAGCTTTTATAAATTACTCCAATCTATTAGTAAGCACCATTGAGTATTCATTCATTTAACAAATATCTATTTTGTGCCTACGATGCACCAAATGCTAAATCATTATTTCAATTGTGGACTATCCCCCCAAATTAAGTCCTTCTATTCACTTTTCTGATGAGGTTATATAACTTGAATAGGTACTGTGGAAGAACAGAAAATAAATTAGTGAGCAATACAGATAATTCTTACTTCACGAGATATAGGTTTTCATTCATTCCACAAATATTGATTACTTACTACAATCTATGACTAAATAAAACTTGATATCCTGACTCAAGGAGCTTAAAATCTAATAAGAACCTTGCAATTATAAGAAGCTAGTATGATTAGCAATGTGCAGGGAAATAAATTATAATAATTCTCAAATAAAAAATATAGTTAATGAATCCTCAATAAACCTCTTTTAAAGACTAAATATACACCTAAAAATTTTACATGACCTGCATTGGGGACATTTGGGTATTTTTTCTTTACATGGCACATTATAATATTAAAAGTTCTTTACTCTGTTATTCCTGTCCAAACTTTCTGAGGCTTAAGCTTAGAGGAGATAAGGGGCATGAACTTTATGACCAAGACAAGAGGCTGAGCTGAATTTTCATAGCATGGCTTTCTGCATAGTAGTATTTTCCTTAAGTGGCAACTTTTTAAAGACATTTGTCAGATTCAGGCCAGGTTCACACGCAGCTTTCATGTAGTAGTGACTGTGAAATCATGGAAGACTGTTTTTGAGACTGATTTTTGTAGTTTTAAAAGCAGTTAATGAAGTACTCAACCAATGTTATTACAGGATAAAAATATGGTTGTTTATTTGTATCTTTCCTCTCAATCATGCTCACAATATTTTGTGTTAATAGCAATTTTCTTTTAAAATAAAGGTATTTAAAATAGCACAGATGAAGAGGGAGATTAAAAAAAAATAGAAAGGCAAAGAAAATAGGAAAAAAGCAAAAAATATAACAAAAAAAAAATAACAGAGTAACAGCCAAAATTGTTTGGAATTTTAAAATGTTAATTAGAAGACCAGACCTCAGAAGCTTTCTGGTTAATTCCATATGATCTTATACCCTTTTCTAATAAATAACCCAAAGTTATATTAATAATATATGAATTTTAAACCATCAAATGTAACCCTTCTTCTCAGGGAAGAATGAAATTCAGAATGGTGCCCATATCTTACCCAGTCGGGGGAAACTCAGAATTAGTGATGCCTAAAGAAAGTTTCCTATTCTCTCTTGACTGACAGAATCAGATATCAACATTGTCATACAAACAGCAAGGTCTGGAATTAATTCCTTGGTCAAGATGAACACACACAAAAGACTCTTCAGAAATGCTGTATTTTACTACTTTCCCTGTGGTGCTGGTCTTTAAAACAAACAAACCAACCAAAAAGAAGAGGGGAAAAAAAGAGCTTTCTCAAACAGATGAAAACTAAACCAAAAACAGCCTACAGTTACTCATTTTCAAAAGGAAACAGACAAGTGATTCAGTAATAATATCTGTCTGCTTATATGGCTTATATTTTCTTTAAGCCACAGTTATACAGTGATTATTCACTTGTTTAAAAGTAAGCAATTCAAGGTAATTAAAGTATGCTTTTATATAATAGAAAACGTATTAAGTTTATCTCTAATACTCCAGTCTCTACTACGAGTTGTTGATGTAACAATTGATGCATAGCAACGTATTTACTCTGTAAAAGCTGTTCCCAATATCAAAATGCAGTGTTACAAATTACTTAAACAAAATTTAATACATCGGCTGAAAAGCTTAACTTTGCTATACTTTCCTACTCTTTCCCCAACGCCATCTGCATGGGATATTTACTTTTTCAAAATAATCCATTCCTCTTTACCTAGTTATTCTAATCTATAAACTGTGCTTTGTGCATGCATGAATTCAAATTTGCCAATTTTTTATTCCTTTATTTCTATTTATGAAATATATGTATTAAGATTAATCAACTTTCCCTACCTTATGTAACCAGGGGATGCCTGCCTTGGCTAATGTCTTTTCAGAAAAAGCTGTTGGCCCTTGACAGTTGCTGGTCTAATATAATACTTTAATGTGAAAATATATTTCAAGTTCTAAGCTGTCTTCCCCCCTTTTAAAAATCAGACATCAAATAATCAATCAGACCAACACACACTTGATGTTTTAAGCACTGTCGCATATCTTACTGACTTAATTAAAGTACAGAGATGAAAAACAAAAAAAGAAAAGAAAATTTAACAAGTGCCAATGAATAAATTATGACCTGAGGTTAGGTTACATTTAAACTTTCAGATTAGATACTATGTCCCAAATCATAACCATATAGATATTTTTAAGGAAAGGCCAACTATTTAGTAATTAGAATCTTTCAGGGAGAATGATTAAATATAGAATGTTATGACTACATTTGTGACAATGTCACTACTAATGTCACAGTGATATTAGATGACAAATTCTTCATTAAGAGCAATGATTCTGGAAACAGTTATCTGGGCTCAAATCTTGGCTGGATCATCTTAGGACCTGCGTGACTGAGGCCAATTACTTAACCTCTCTGTGTCTCAGTTTCTTCATATGTTAAATAAGGATAATTATAGTATCCATCATAACAGGGTTGTCATAAGATTATATAAGTCAATATACATAATGTGCTTAGAAATAAGGCTGTTACATATTTATATATGCATAAAAGAGATAGTAAATGTCTGTTATTATTATTACTGTTATATTATTGAAATGCAGATGTAGTGATAAATCTAAATGTGCAAATATTCAGATGCATATATAAATATTGGTTTAGGTTTACAGTGGAGAAAGTTAGAGAAATAGACCTTAAAAATGGCAAAATGAAGATGAAGGAGGCTGGCGGAAAGTCAAAGTAGAATTAGTTGTATCAAATCATGAATGGGTGTTACAATTACACAATAAAATTACTATATTAATAAATCAATAAATATCTTGAAAAACTTAAATGACAAAAAGGCAAATTATATCTATAAGTGAATGGAAATGAAATATATTATTAATAATAAGAGTAGTTATAATATTTGCCCACCTGTTATGTGCCAGATGTTGGCAGTGAGATTCCTTTCCCAGATGATTGTATCTCCTTGACCTTTGAAAAGTCCCTTGTTTTTTCTAGATCTCAAATGACCACAATGACAGGCAACAGAATGATAGTTGTGCCAAAGCACTGTGGTTTATTGACTTTAAAATGATCTTCAAAGATAAATTAATGTCTTCAACAAGATCCTTTCTGTAGATTAAGGCCAATCAGTCCATTTTGCTGGCAGGTTTTGCTAGATGCTAATGACGGGTCCTTTCTGAAGTCGTCACTTGACCTAAGTGCTCAGGAGTAATGTTACTGCTTCATATGATTCTGTCACACTCAATAGTTAGTTTAAATCTCCATGAATTAAGGGAATACCTATGTTGTTCTGATATAACTCCCTTGCTTTCAATGCCTAAAATAAGTATTTAACTTAGATTAAAATGGTATTAACAGTAAGTTAATATTTTGATTATACTTTATTATTTCACTTATTCTAGAAATAATAGAAGGCCTTCCTAAAAAGATATAAACTAAACAGTACTATTTTATTAATTTCTGTCCTGGTTGACAAATTACCAGAAACTTAGTGGTTTAAAACAAGTTATTTATTCTCTCCCCATTTCTGTGGGTCAGGATTTCAGAAGCCGTTTGGCTGGGCAGTTCTGGCTCAGGGCATTTGAGAGATTGCAGTGAGATGTAGGTTAGAACTGCAGTCATCTGAAAGCTTGCCTGGGGCCGCAGAACCTTCTAAGATAGCTCCTCATTTGGCCTGCAAGTTGGTGGTGGACGTTGGCAGGAGGTCTCGGTTTCTCTCCATGAGGGTCCCTCCACAGAGCTGCTTTAATGTCCTCATTATATGGCAGCTGGCATCCCTTGAGAGTGAGCCATCCAAGGGATCAAAGCAGGACCTGTAATGCTTTTACGACCTGGGCTCAGAAGGTCAGAAAATGAGCCTCACATACATTTCCACTATATTCAAAGGGCCACACAAAGCAGTTGTAATTCAACAGGGAAGGAAATTATGCATTAGCAAGAATACACGGAGGCAAGACTCTTTGGGGGCCATCTAGGCGGTTGGCTACCGTGCTGTTAATAGATATGTGATGGAGATAAAGAAAGGGTACTTCATTTAAACCCGCAACTCTGGTTAAATGATTAGATATCCTTTGCTCCCTCTAACTTACCTTGCAGTAACTTCACGCTTTAGCCCCCTGCCCCAAGTCTCTCTCGTCCCACTCAAACTATTTCTTTTCTCCTCACCCTCTGCAAACTCAGCACCCCCAAACCCATGTCTTACTTAGCGATATTTGAAAGGATCTAATAAATCAAATCATACAAGTACATGTAACTGTTAATGCTTAAGATATTACCTCTCATAGGGGCATTTTAATTTCAGCAGACATTTTAATTAAGGAATATCAGGAATCAGAAAAGTTTCTAACCTACTGTAGAAAGAGGGATTACTCCCTCATTATACTATAGTAGTTAAATAATAATTTAGTATGTACCCAAATTTCCATGTATATGCCATTTTTAATGTAGAGAGAATGATGACGGGGTTGTTTTGTCTTCAGCATTATTTGAAAAATTTATATATTTCAAGATATAGTATTAAAACAATTTGGAGATTTCTCACTATGATAAAATAAACTCTTATAGATAAATATCTTACAGATTACCTATGGATCTATATCTATAAAATGACCACTGTGTGCACTCCTTCAAATGACTGCATAGGCTGTCCTGTGGAAGCACAAGGTGTTTTAAATAAAGATTTATTCATTTTGGTAGATAAAATATGATGATCACCAAATTTATGGAATCTGCTATTGCTAGATTTTTATATATTCCCACTGAATTCACATGGTTTTCAATATATTAATCATTTATTTCTTCTCATTCTCTATTATTCCATTTGATCCTTCCACTCCCACGCAGTTAATTAGGTAGGTGGCATTAACAGCATTTACAGAACTAAAGAATGAGAGTTGAAGGTAAAGTTACTTGTCTGAAATCACAGAGGAATAGAAAGAGGTATATTTGACAGGTCCATGGGTTCTGATTATTCTGTTGCTTTTTCTACTATGCTAAATGAATTAACAATACCGAGGACTAACTTGTGAAAATGAGCAACGGTGCACAGATCTAATAGAAGCTTCAGTTTACCACCATAAGTTCCAAGAATCTATTCTCAGCTGAGCCATCCATCTTGAAGCATGTGTGGTAAACAAAGTTTCTCGAGTTTCCCTGCTCTTCACTGGAGACTTCTTTGGTTGGTGGTTTCAATTCTCTGCTTGCCCAGATGACTTTCTGCCAAGCTGCAAGAACCCCAAATGTGGTTTTTCAAAGACTTTTATCCACCCAATCACATTACCCTGAACGTCAGCTAAAAGGCGTAAAATGCTGCAAAACTACTTTAAACAAGCCTGGATCTACCAGCTGTGGTTGGTGTTCAGTTTCCAAAAAAGCCACCAGTGCTATCTTGAAACACTGTCCACTGTCATGTGATGACCAATTTCTGGACATACTCAATTCTTTAACAACATAACTTAGGAAGTCTAAGCATAACAGGTTCCCAGGCTCTTCTGCAACCATATTGCCCTTGCCATTGTCTATTCCACTCATCATGTCTTCATGTCATTGCAAATCCCAGTGATGACCAGGAAGCTTATTTCACTCACCATGTTTCTGAAAGGTAAATATAATGTGCTTTAATTTTCATGAAGATAGGCGAATATGTCAAGAAGAGTCATGAATGTAGATGGCATTTGTGTTATGTGTAAGATAAGGTTTTAGACTTAAGACATTTCAAATATTTAATACATGAAAAACAAAAACATACATTTAATGTTAATTTTCACAGCAAATTTTTGGCAAATTTACTGTCCTTTTATTATTGGCAACTTTAAGGTGAGGAAATATGATTTTTTTTTTTTTAACATGCATCACGCTCTTTCTTATCTCTGGGTCTTAGCATATGCTGAAAGTTCTACCAAGAGAAGCAGAGAAGCAGCCTCCCGCACTGCCCACCAAAAAAAATACAAACAAATAGACACACACACACACACACACACACACAAAACAAACACACCTCATTGACTACGCCCTCTTCTTCTACTACTAATCTTTAATATTTAAATTCAATTGTCTCCTCTTTTGCAAAAGTTGTCTCTGACTAGCCTTCTCCCCAACATCCACCCCCATCATCCCACTGGCGTAGCTTCAAACACATACCAGCGCCAAACTGGACTAAGTTTTAACCTGTTGCTCCTATAGTAACATGTTAATCTTACTCTTGTTGCATTGCATCATTCTGTCCATTTATTTTTCTGACTTCTCTATTAAATTGTGAACTTCACAAGACATGTATTTTTGTACCAATTTTCTCTGAATTCTCAGCACCTATAATAATGGCTGGTACATAGTAGGAGCTCAATGAATGTTGTGTACAATGAATGATGCAATATTTGAGACAGTTTACTAGGTACTGAGCATAAAAGGGAGAAGAATTCTTAAAGGAATAATGCTCAGAGAATTTACAATCTAATTTTGGGAACAGATTTTTTTTTTCAATCAGGATAGCTTACTTAAGGAGCTCTTTAATCATACACCAAATATTTTCCAAATACCATGATGAGCATTAAAGAGTCACATGTAAATGGATATCACTCTTGTCCTCTAAGAGGACATTGTTGAATGGGAGATGCAAGCATGGTAATTAATTCAACAAATACATTTAAGGGCATAGTATGTGCTAGGAATTGAAGACAGAATAGTGTACACAGTAAATAAGGTCTAAGAAGGTCTAAGAAGACCTTTAGAGTAATGTCCTTAGAGAAAGTGGGTGTGTGTTGCCATTTCAGACATAGTCTCAGGAAGCATCTCTCTGAGGCAATGAGTTAGAAATGAGATATGTAATCAAATAGATGCTACCAATATGTGATAAAGAAAGCAGTACATTATATATGTGCATGTGGTATGTGTGTGCATATATGTGTGTGTGCATGCACAAAGTGTGTGAGTGTGTAACCATAACTGTACACTTATTCAGGTTTCTAAATTCTGGAAGAATTTGGGGATTAACTTTTAAAACAGAATGAAATTCATTTCAGAGAAACCATGTAATCCATCTTTAGAGATAATAGGTCAATACAGGCATACATTTTTGAGTCTATCCTTGGATTATAAACAGATAAGCATCATACTGTATTTTTCTTTTCTGGGTTGGTCAGAACTAACTTATCTGGGATGTGATATATAGCATTAGTGCCCATGCGTTTCACAGAATTATTGTAATAAGAAATATCTTCAGTTCAAGATATATTAGGGAAGAAACAGATTAATTAAATTACATGGAGCTTTTTGTAAAGGAAAAGTTCCAGGAGTTTTGAAAATCAAGTGAATGGTGCCCTCCCAAAAAAATTAATATCATCTGTAGAAAACTGATGAAAATAACTCCATAGGTAGCTTTTATGGAAAGAAATTAGTTAGTAGATTTGTTGGGACATGTGACATAGGGGAATGGTCTGTATTTTTGTATAAAAGCTGAAGGAAGACTAAAATGTAAACCACTTGTAGATTGGAGGTATGCAGGAGCCACTCTTGGAAAAGAAGAGAAAATTCATTCTGCTCTCTCTCCTTAATTCAACAAGTTGATACCTAGAAGGGTTCTGGTTCATGAGAGGGAATGAGTGACTGTATTATCTTGTACATGCCTTTTCACGTGGGTAGCTTTTACACTTATCAGAATTTAAAATAATGAAATGCACAAGGTCACCAAAACTCAGGAATTCAGACCAGGGTGAAACTCTTTTGAAGCTTTTGATAGGATAATTTTGATGAGATGTACTCTTCTTCAAACAACTGATGATTCATACAGCTTGGGGGCTGCATGCAGGCCAAGGAAAGGTGATAATGCAAGTTCAAATGATGGGAACTCACTATTGTATTTATATTCCCTACATAGAAAATCAGAAAAAATGAAGGATCTTTAGGAAAATCCTCCTAGAGAATTGATTTGAAGTCAATATGCCGCACTCCTATTACTTTTCCTAATTTTGGGGAAAGTTCACCCTATATTTTATGTATATATCATTTTCTCCAGGA
>JAQZBX010060693.1:0-17255 GCA_029593785.1 Cabassous unicinctus
GCATAACACAAGCAAGTAAAGCAGGTGATCCTGAAGATTTGCAGCTTCATTCAGGTTGCAGAACCTGTTTTAACTATGGTAAGGCTGGTCATTATCAAAAAGATTGTAAAAACAGCCCTCTCCAACAATACCACCTGTTCAAAATTCACAACTGATTAATGTTAATTTCACCCCCACAAATTTTCTGCAAATTTATGTGTGGCCACCTAGAGAAGTGCCGCCCTGGACTTTGCCATTACCAAAAATTAATATTTGAGAAACAAAATAAAGTGTGTCAAACCAATTCAGGAGCAAAATGGACTATTCCAAAAAAATTTAGTAAGATTAATATTAGGAAGATCTAGCATTAGTTGCAAGGGCATCACTATTCTGCCAAAACATAACCATAATGTATAAACCATCGACCATGGTTAGTAGCAATGCTTTGATATTTGACAATCAATTGTAACAAATGTACAATACACTTGTAAAATATTATTAATGGGGAAGAGTGGGATGGGATTGTTTATAAGGGAATCTCCTATATTTTCTCTGTGACTTTTCTTCAACCCAAAGATTCTTTGAAGATAATTTAAAAAAAAATTAGACACTGGGGGAACATATGGAAAAAATTGTTACTTTACATTAAAGATAACATATCTTAGAGAATGAAAGACACAATGAAATTTTTTTTATTTATTACCTTCTTTTTATTTATTTTAAATTATTATTATTTTATTTTTTATTATTTTTATTATTATTTTTTTTTGGCTGGTTTTGGGGGAGGTTTTGGATCACAGAAGGGTCACAACTCTGGCAGGGAAGGATCTCTGTTATGGAGTGTTGGTGATGAGCTAATGTGTGAGGAGGAGTGAACCTGGGGCATGCCTCTATGGCATATGAATATGTTCAAGTAGCCATGGGACATTGTCTTGGTGGGTGGAGACCTCCACAATGACAGAAAGAATATTGATTTGCCATCCTAGGATGTGGTGCTACATTCTCTAATAGAACAGCAATAATCCTCCAAGCATATTGGCAGTGCCTTCTGAAGTAGGCCATTCCATGGATTTTTTTTTTTAAATAATTATCATATATGCAAAATAACAGTTTCCCTTTTAATCATATTCAGATATATATTTAATGCTGTTAATTTAATTCACAATGTTGTGTTACCATCACCACTATCCATTACCAAATATTTCCATATTCCAAATAGGAAATTTGTACATTTTAACCCTTAACTTCTCATTCCCTATGCCAACTTCACTTCTGGAAACCTATATTGTAGGTGTCACCTCTATTAGTATATACACACACACACACACACACACACACACATATATGATTACACTTGGGTTGCTTCCATCTTTTGGCAATTGTGAATAATGCCACTTTAAACAACAGGGTGCAAATATCAGTTCAAGTCTGCATCTTCAATTTTTTGGGGTGTAAACCTAGTAGTGGGATTCCCAGGACAAGTGTTAGTTCTATACATAGCTATATGATGAATTGCCGAACTGACTTCCACAGTAGCTGCACAATTTTACATTGCCCCCAGCGATGAGTGTTCCTATTTCTTCACATTCTTTTCAACAATTATTTCTAGTGGGTGTGAAATGCTCTCATTTAGTTTTGACAGCATTTCCATGAAGGCTCGTGATATTAAACATCTCTTCATGTGCTTTCTGTCCATTTGTATACCTTATTTGGAGAAAAGCACGTTCAAGTCTTTTGTCAATTTTTAAATGTGCTGTTTAACTTTTTGTTATTAAGTTGAAGGATTTCATTACATATTTTGGATATTAAATATTTAATAGATATGTAGTTTTCAAGTGTTTCCATTCTGTAATTTGTTGTTTTACTTTCATGATAAAATTCTTTGAGGTACAAAAGTTTTTATATTTTATATTTGATGAAGTCCTCTTTATCTATTTTTCTTTTGTAGCCTGTGCATTGTGTGTAAATTCTAAGAAACCATTGACTCACACAAACTCCTGAAGTAGCTTTCCTATATTATCTTATAGGAATTTGACTGTTCTAGCTCTTATATTAAGGTCTTTGATCCATTTTGAGTTGATTGGTGCATATGGTATGAGTTAGGGTTCATCCTTCTTTTTAGCACATGAAGACCCTGTTTTCCCAGCACTATTTATTGAAGAGACTATTTTTCCCCATCAAGTGGTTTTTGCTACCTTCTCAAAATCAGTTGCCCATAAATGAGAACATTGATTCTGATTTCTAAATTTTATTCCATTGGTCTACATGGCTCTCCTTGTCCCAGCACCATGCTGTATTGATTACTGTGGCTTGGCTTTGTAATAAGTTTTAAGTTTGGAAGTGTGAGCCCTTTAACTTCATTGGTGGTTTTAAAATGACTATTTGGGGCTCCTTCCCCTCCTATATAAATTTGATGATTGGCTTTTCCATTTCTGCAAAGAAATTGGTGGGAATTTTGATTGGAAATGCATTGAAACTATAAATTGCTCTGGGTAGGATTGAATCTTAATGATGATTAGTCTTCCAATCCATGAACACAGAATATCCTTCCATTTATATACATCATATTTGATCTCTTTTAGCAATGTTTGGAAATTTTCTGTTTACAAGTCCTTTACATTCCTGGTAAGGTTTAGTCCTGATTTTTGATTTTTTCAGTTGCTATTTTGATTGAGTTTTTCCTTGATTTCTTCTTCTGATTGTTCATTGCTTGTTTATAGAAACACTACTGATATTGGGATATTGATCTTGTACCCCGCCATGTTGCTATATTCATTAGTTTAAGACGTTTGTAGTGGATTTTTTATATGTACGATCATATCATCTGCAAATAGAAAAAGGTTTCTTCTTCCTTTTCCATTTGGATGCCTGTTATTTCTTTATCTTGCCTAACTGCTCTGGCAAAAACTTCCAGCACAATGTTGAAGAGCAGTGGTGACAATGGGCATCCTTTTCTTGTCCCTGATCTTAAAAAGAAAGCTTTCAGTCTTTCATCATTAAGTAGAATGTTAGCTGTGGGTTTTCCATATATGCTGTTTTACATGTTAAAGAATTTTCTTTCTATTCCTAGTGTTCTAAGTGATTTTATCAATGATTCTGTGTTTTGTCACATGCCTTTTCTGCATCAACTGAGGTTATTTTGTGGATTTTTCCTTTGTTGTGTTAATACAGCTTATTACATTAATTGTTTTCCATATTTTGTACCAACATTTCTCTAGCAGGGATAAATTCCATGTCATGGTATTATTTTAATGTGCTGTTGGATTTGGTTTGCTAGCATTTGGTTGAAGACTTTTGCATGTTTTTTCAAAAGAGATATTGGTCTATCATTTTCTTTTTTTGAGGTTTGGTTTGAAGGTTACCTTGGCCTTGTTCAATGAGTCAGGGAAGGTACCTCCTCTTCAACTTTTGGAAGAGTTTGTGTATAATTAGAGTTAAGTCTTCTTGGAATGTCTGGTAGGATTTTGATGGCTTATTCAGTCTCTTTACTAGTAATTTGTTTGTTGAGAATTTCTATTTCTTCTTAATTCAATGAAGGTGGTGTGTGTATTTCTAGGAATTTGTCCACTTAATCTAGGTTATTTAATTTATTGGCATATAGTTGTTCATAAGGATACTATGAACATAATTTATATGTTTTTTTAAGTATTGTAGGTTTTATTCAATTAATATAATTTAACTATTTTAATTTGAATTTTTCTAATTTAAAATCTAAAACCTTGTAGCTCTAGAAAGGAAAGTTTCGATAATCCATACAAGAATAGAGAAAGAACATTAAAGCTACATAAGAGAACACATTATTTTGAAGCTCTCTACACATAGAAGGCACACAATAATTATTAAACTGCTAATGAACATTAGAAGTCTCAAGTTCTTCCTAATCTGGATTTACATATTAATTACTTTAAAAGAACCCTTATTTGGCAAATTTGTCATTTTAGTTCAAGCAAATTATTTGTGCATATATTCTACCTTTTGCTGATAAAAGGTGAATTGCCTGAGGATATTCCTTGTCTTGTTCAGCTTTGTATTTCCCATTGGTCATAAAAAACTGCCTCATGCCAAATATAATAATCAACAAATATTTGTAAAAATGATCACTCTGGGTGATGTACTTGAAGCTAATTCAGTTGTCTTATAGTTCACATTTTTTCACTAACTTGTTCTGATCTTTTTCACAATTAGTCCTAGTTCTAATATACTTCCAGAAAGCAAACTGTCTACCCCTTTATTAACTTGTACAAATTCATTTTTAGTAAAAATAAGAATACAAATTTCTTCTATTTGTAATTGTTCATCTTTGGTGTTAAAAGCTATTCCCTCACTTCTTGGTCTGATGCATAATGCTGTACAATTTCAACCTAATTGAGGGAATGGCATCTCCTGGAACTGTACAGTACAGCAGCCTGTTCATTTCCTTTTCTGAAACAGGAGAGAGAAAAACATAATTCATAAGATTCTCATTCTGCTACAGACAGAGATGTACAATTCAGCACTATTTTTTTAAAGATTACAAAGATATACCATTCTGTTTAGAAGAGGAAAGAAAAGATATCTGTTTAGTTTATTCTTCCAGGATTGTCAGAAAAAAAAAATCAAACTTCTTTTATAGTGTTATAATGCCTGTGTTCAGACTTTACTTCTCAATGAATCAAATTTTGAAGTATTTCTTTATAGGGTTAATAGTAGTCTTTGAAATTGTTCACTGAGCAATTAAATAATTTTGTCCACACACATTCACCTTTAATTACTGCTTTAAATAAAATATTCATAATTTTTCTAGTTTCAGTATGGACGTTTAACTTTATGTGACAAGATATAGGTTCTCATACAAGATCTTCTAACTAGTTAGTTGTATGGCCCTAGACAAGCCATTTTAGATTCCTGCCTTACCTAGATCAAAAAGGGATAATCCCAGTTTTTTAATCTATCTTATAGGTGAGCAGACTTAAGATTTATATGAAAATATCTTGCTTATGTCATTAAACAAATATAAGGTAAAATAGGTAAGGTTTTAGCATATTATGTTCTAAAATTTGTTTAACATTTTAAAATTTACCCAAATTAAGATTGCATATTTTTTTTATCAGATCTGGTGTCTAGGTTCTTGGCTATGTCACATAAAGAAATATAAGGACATGCCATAGGGTAGGCAATGAAGTGAAGAGTTTATTGTGAAATTAGAAAAAAGATAGTATGCAATCTTAGAAATGGGTGTGGGCATGCTACAGGGTGAAACACGTGTGTATTCTCTCTAGGGTTTTCTAGTTTTAATGGCTGTCTTTGGGGCTTAGGGTTTACACATATTGGAGTATTTAGGACAAAGAGGGTGGAAATTCATTGGGTGGCTTGGTTTCTAGAGGTTTCTGGCCAGTGATAATTGGCTTCTTGCTACTCTCCTTGAGCCCTAAGCTGATGTGAGGTGTTTGGGAAAGTATGCAGGTGATAATGGCAGGGGCCCTTCTGTTTTCCTTTCTTTCTGCCATGTGAGAATGTTGCAAGTTACATTCTGATAACACAGCTGCAGGGGGGATACTGCTGTCTTCTGATAACTTCTTTGTGTTAACTTGTCTGTGTGAGTTAGCAGGCTGAAAGCTGTGCCTCAGGATTTCTGCCAGGTGGTGTTTGTGCAACTCTTTGGGTTTTCTGCTCCTCTTCCTTAAATCCCTATCACATCCTGCTTCTCTTTCAGAACTACAAAATTCAGTAGTTATACAAGGTAAAAATTAAAATAGCAAAGCTGGTTATAACACTAAATCCATTCATCCATGGTCTCATTGAATTACATTAAGAAATAATTGTTATAAAAATAGGTAAAATTTCATGAAAATATTCCCACATATTCTAGTTTAGAAGTTCTTGTCCATATCAGTGAAGTGTCTGGCATCCGCCACTGGGTCAGGTAGTCAAATAGGCAGATCAAGCATGTCATTCTCATCAGTGATTGCTTGTAACATCTCCAATATGTGCCCTTCAAAGATGAGGTGACAGGTAGAGCAGGCTTTGGTTCCGTCACATGCACCAAAATATCTAGAATTTTTTCAACCACAGCATCTATCAGAGAGTCACCAACTTTTCCTGTGGTGGTTAATGTTTCACCATCACTGTATATAAAGTGGACTGTTATTTTATCTTCTGAGCTGCTCTTTCCTGGTGCCAACATGCTCAGCCTCTGGCTCACACTTGCGCTTCCGCCAGGTATCAATCCACAGGAGCCTGCATTCTCCCGCCTCCCACGCTGTGCCGCGAGGAGCAGCCACTGGAAGGCCACAACGCTGAAGAGGCGAAGACAAGTCCTGCAACAGCCAGCGCCCCTGGTGGCGATCATATCACCCTGATAGGGTAAGCTGCAGAAGCGACCAGTTTACAGTCTTTATTTCAGTGGGGTCATTCGTCATGTCCCACATTTCACTTCTGATTTTGTTATTTGTATCTTCCCTCTTTTTTTCTTTCTCAGTCTAGCTAACGTTTTGTCAATTTTATTGATCTTCTCAAAGAACCAACTTTTGGATTTGTTGAGTCTATTTTTTTCCCCCTATTTCCTTTATCTCTGCTCTAATCTTATTTCCTTCCTTCTGCTCACTTTGGGTTTAGTTTGCATTTCTCTTTCTAATTTTCTAGTTTTGAGGATAGGTCTCTGATTTTGAAGTCTTTCTTCCTTTTTAATGTAAGCATTTAGAGCCATGAATGTCCCTTTCACCACTGCCTTTGCTGCAACCTATAATTTTGGTATGTTGTATATTCAATTTCATTCACCTCAAGATTTTTCCTAATTTTGTTTCTGATTACCTCTTTACCCCACTGGTTTTTTAAGAGAATGTTGTTTAATTTCCACATATTTGTGAATTTTCCATTTCTCCCTCTGTTATAGAGTTTTAGTCACATTTTCTTGTGGCCTGAGAATATTCATTGCATGACTTAAATATTTTTTAGTTTATTGATACTTGTTTTGTGACCCAACAGATGGTCAATTATGGATAATTATCCATGTGAATTTGATAAAAGTGTGTAATATACTTTTGTTGGTTTCAGTGTTTTTCATATATGATGGTTAGGTCTAGTTGATTTAGTGGATCATTCAAGTAATGTACTTTCTTACTGAATTTATGACTCCATGGACTATCCATTATGAAGAGTAGAGTATTAAAGTCTCCTACTCTTAATGTAAAGCCATATATTTCTACCTTCAAATATGTCAGAATTTGCTTCATGTAATTTGGGGCTCGGCTGTTGGGTGCATGTTTATTTATGATACATCTTCCTGTTGTATTGTCCTTTTTTATCAGTATGTAATGACAATTTGCCCCTCATAACTGTTTTGACTTAAAGTCTAGTTTAGATGATGTTAGTATAGCCACCTCAGTTCTCTTTTGGTTACTATTTGCATGGTATATTTATTTTTCCATTTCTTTACTTTCAGTCTATATGTATCTTTGAGTTTAAGGTAAGTCCCTTTCAGGGAGTTAATAGTTGGGTCATACTGTTTCATCCATTCAGTCAATTTCTGCCTTTTTTACTGGAGAGTTCAATGCATTTTTATTTCAAGTCAGTACTGATATGCAGGACTTTCTTCTGACATTTTGCTTTTAAGCCTTATAAGTCTTATACCTTTTTTGTCCCTCAGTTCTGTTAATGCATACTTTCATATTTATTTACTTTCTTGTGTTGTACCATATTGAATGCCTTTTTGTTCCTCTCTGGATATTTTTCATCTATTTTCTTTATGTTTAACTTGAGGTTAAAATTTGACATCCTCAACATATAACAATTGTTTGGTTGGATACCAACTGAACTTTGATAGCATGCTCATATATTTTTCTTATACTCCTCTGTACTCCAACATTTTTTACAGTTGTTACCACTTATATTTTTGGAGAGCATATGTCAAAATGAGATTTATCATAATCTTTTTTTACATTTGCATTTTAGCACCTGAGGAAGAAGTTGAGTTACATACTGACCAATACAGTACAATAATACTGGCTTTTATAATTTCCCAAATAGTTACATTTATTGCAGTTCTATATTTCTTAATTTTTCTTTGAACCACTGTCTAGTGTTTTTCCTTTCAGTATGAAGAATTCCTTAAAGCACTATTTTTAGAGCAGGTCTAGTGGCAGTTTTGTTTGCTTGAGAATGTCTTCATCTTTCCATCATTTTTAAAAGAGTCTCGATGAATATAAAATTCTTGACTGGTAGTTGTTTTCTTTCCAGATATTTCACTTTAAGTTATTTGGAGCACTTAAACCATACTGAAAAGAATTCTGTTATATTTCAGGTAATCATTATTTACCACATTTTCAACTACACCAAAAGAGAGTAATTTATTCTTTTCCTAATGAATGTAAACAAATATTAAAAATAAATTAAAATAAATAAAAAATGTAACTTACTAAATATAGAAAATGAAATCAATTAATGGATGAAAGATTTTAAAAATCCAGTATTTTGAAAAGTCAAAGAACATCAATAAACCACAACCCAATTATTACAAATGAGTAAAAAAGAGAGAAATATTCAATATTTTTTGGAAGGCCTTTGAAAGCAGTAAGAAACCAATGCAATCATATATTGAATGAATATTAGAAAGAACAAATGAAAACCATTGTAATTCCATGATTCTAAAGTTTAATTCGTTATACCTTACTTTTATGACGTGGAGATATGGCACACGATCGACGGCATTAAACATTTTTCATACATTAAAAGACAACTTTTCCTTTGGCCTTGATATAAATTATAATGGAATGTTTTAGAATTGAGGGTGTCTTAAAACTGATGAAATTTAGCATATCATTTTCTCTCTCAGGTTATTCTTACATATCCTGAAAACTCAAGAAATTCTAATAGAAAAGTGGCAGAATTACTAAGATATTTCGATACTCTAGCTGAACAAATGGAAAATATTTAAAAAAATCAATAGACCATATTTATAATAGCATAATAACCAGAGATAAATAAAAAATATTATATCTATCATAATAGGTCTAGAATTTAGTTGTGAGGAGAATAATTATGATGAAATACACAGAGAAAGGTAAAGAAAACTAAGTCTTGTAAGGGAATATATAATTTAAATAAATGAAAGGCCCTAATATCTTTAGATGACAATTTTAATTAGATCATGAGCATATTTTTGTGAATATATAGATATATATATTCATTGTGGAAACATTCATTCATTAATTCATTTATTAATAATTTATTTATGTGCGTATATTTGCCAAGCATGTAGAATACTAAAGGAAGACTATTTTTAAGGCAGGGTATCTGTTAAAAGAAATGAGTGACTCAATCAAAGATAAAAAAGGGTGGAAAGAGTAAAGAGATAAAATCAAAATAAGACATTGTCAAAAGATCCCATTTCTTTGTGTGGGTTACTCTATATATTTCAGATAGATTTCTATTTACAGAATTATAGGAGAGCCAAATATCTCTCGCCAAGTGAAAAAAAGTTAAGTTGAAGGATATTTTGTTAATGATAGCACTATATCAATAACTATAAATGAAAAAGGTAAAGAAATAATTTTACAAATGTGCAAGTGTTTGTATCACTGGTGTCATAACACATACACCAATTAGATGACATTAGTTATATCAGGATAATTATTTTTAAAGAAAGATGATCACCTTTGTTTTGGTTTCACACATTGCAATGAGATGAATTTTCAAACATGTATGTTTTTGAAAAGCATGTCTAGTTTATTTAGGAATTGTTATGATACCAAATTGATGAAACTACATTAATGTTTTAATCAATAGGAAAATGTATGCACAGTATAATCATCTTACATGATATTTCTTTACATTTAAAAGAAATATACAAGAATTTTATTTTTCAAAAACACAGTTATTTGAAAAGTTGACACAATTATGTCTCATATCTCTTATTCTGCTTAATAACTCACATTAAAATGAAAAACCAATAAATGAATGAAATTTTATCTTTTAAAATCAATTAAAAATCTGTGTAATAAATCAGTTCCCTAGATCACTCCAATAATGAACAATTTTTCTTTTATTCATATAATAAAATCTATTTATAAGGAGGTTTTGAATTACAGAAAATTTATGTTGAAAGTATAAAGGGGTTCCATATATTCCACCTCCTTCCACTCCCTCATCTTCTTCTATTAATAACATCTTCCAATTGCGTGGTGCTTTTGTTAAAATTGGTAAATGAGTATTGAAGCATTGCTACTAACCAAGGTCTGTAGTTTAACTTACGATTTATACTTCACATTGTACAAATTTTATAGGTTTTGACAAAATGTATAATGACCTGTATCTGTCATTGCAATATCATGCAAAACAATTCCAATGCCCTAAAAATGTCTTCTACTCCACCTATTATTCCTTTCCTGTACCCTCAGAAGCTCTGGAAACCACTATCTTTATATCAATGTTACATGTTCTTCCATTATTACAATAATAATAAGTTTAATTTGGTCCATGGTTGCATTCCCCCCTTGTGTTTGTTCATGAGGATTTTAGGATAGTGATGCCCTTTCTGCTCCCAGATTGAGGGGCCTTAGACAAGACATGGAGCACGTGGATTGAACTGTCTTGTCTGCAGTTTTAGATACTCTTTGTTTTTGGGGACAGGGGTTGTTCATCATCATCATTTTGTTTGTTGTCCTGGGCAAGTCTGATGAACTGAAGAATAGGTTTTGGTGGCAACTCTCCTGAGATTCAGGGCTCAACCAATATATGAACAGCCAGAAGATGTAAGTCTTTAGGACACATATTTAATGCATATAGTGCTAATTATAGGTTTAAATAAAAGTGTTGAGGAATCATGTGTAGAGAAATTTTAAATGAGTCTAACTCTATTACATTGGGGAAATAAGTTGTTATATATTCCAAGGTAAGACTCACTAGCTGGGTGCTGATTTCAAGGGCTTGAGTGCCTTGCCTATAAAGTCTGTTTATCTCTAAAGTCCTCAGGAGCACCGTTAATTGAGGTTTTGCTTACTGTGGCAGTTAGTGAGATCTGCCTGAGATATGCATATGTGTAACCTCTGAAATGACCTCCCTACTCACTTTGAAATCTCTTAGCTGTAAAAAAGTCTTTTATAGTTAATATTTGCCCCCTTTGGTCAAGGTGCTTTTCCAAATGCATTGCAGGTCAGTACTTGGTATTAGTCCCTTGGTACAAAGGAGGCTTGTACTTGGAAGTCATGTCCCATGTTCGGGGAACGTAGTGAGTTTATTTGTTGAGTTTTGCTTAGAGAGATGCCACATTTGAGTTAAAAAAATTTTCAGCAGATAACTCTTATACAATAGATATTATTAAAGTAAGTTCCAATTTTACACAAATAAGGTTCATAAATACAAGAATTAACATCGAAGTCTTGACATATTGGTCTATTTTCTTTTATAGGGCACTGCCTATGTGCTCTTGAGATTCTTACCCCTCTATTTAAGAATGTAGCAGAGCTCCCCAAGACAGGAGTTGAATATTACATTTTTTTATTGTGTAGTTCTTCACTAACTAGATAACTCCCTATGACCAGATGAACAAATTCATATTCCATAGAGGCATGTCCCAGGTGCACTTTTCCCATACATTCGCCACCACTGACACCCTGAACCAGTGCCCATCCCCTACCATAGTTACCCAAAGAACAATTGTATTCTGAAACTCAGATCACCACCTCTCTAGTATTCACCTGTTCCTTCCTCCAGTCCTCCCCTTAGTTCCATGGGTAGCTTAACTCTCCCACCCTCAACCTCGCTCACCATCACACTCCAGCACCATTGACCCCACTCACATCCCTGCACCACCATCACCCCCATCCACCTTATTATAGATTCTGCCCAGATAGACATACTGGCCAATGGAACTGAATTGAGAGTTCAGATGTAGACCCATGCATATAAGGCCAACTTTTATTTGATAAGGCCACAAAGCCCACTCAAGTGGCACAGAATAATCTCTTCAACAAATTGGGCAGTACGAACTAGATATACATAGACAAAAGAAGGAGAGAGGATCACCATCTTACATCCTATACAAAAATTAACTCAACATGGAAAAAAGACCTAAATATAAGAGCCAAGACCATAAAGCTCCTAGAAGATAATGTAGGGAAGCATCTAGGAGAACTTGTAGTAGGAAATGATTTCATAAATTTTACACAAGCAGCAAAAGAAAAAATAGATAAACAGTAACACATGAATTGAACGTTTCTTAAATTATCTTTATCAATTCATTAATACAAACATATTTGATAGATTTTGCCCATGTAGTTATTAGCCTTATTGGTACTCAACTTGTCTTATTTGAAGTGAGACTTTTAAAATCCTTTTGTCAAAACAGTGGTAGTCTTTTATATCTCAGTGGCTATTTGGTATGGCAGAAGTTTCCAGGTTACTTGAACACAACTGTGTTAGGCAGTATAAAGCTGTCCCAAAGATGCCCCATTCTTAATCTCCAGAAATTGTGAATATCTTATCTTAAAGGTCAAAAGGAACTTTATAAATATGCTGAAGTTAAGGATTGTAAAATGATTATCCTGGAATTATGTAAGTAGGACCATGTAATTACATGGGTCCTTATAAGGGAGAGATGGAGGCAAGACTGTAAGAAAATGAAATGTTATGACATAAGCCAAGGTCAGCGTAAAGCAGGGCCTTTAGCCAGGAAATACTGCCATCCTCTAGAAACAGAACAGATTCTCCCTCTAGAGACTCCAGAAAAATACAGCACTGCCAATCCATTCCAGACTTCACCTCCTCCAGAAATATTTGTAAATAAATTTGTTTGTGGTAATTTGTTAAAACAATGGGAAACATATATTTCCTACTGTAAATGTAGAATCACATATTTCTCCATTTGACCTATTCCTTTTAGTTGGAAATAGCATTGGAAACCACTTTTCAGATGAAGATGTACACGTTGCTCTTATGCCAACGTTTCAAGGCCATTTCAATGGGTAGAACTAGGAAATGAGATTTTTATTAAACTAAAATAAGAATTCAGAGTGATATTTCCAGTTCAAACTAAAGACTTCTTATCTTAACATATTTTAGTTGAATATTTAATTAATCATAAATTAGTACTTAATTTGTCTATACTTCTTGGAATTAATGATTGAAGGCATATAGCTAGATACACATTCCACAAAAATAAATCTTTTGAACTGAAACTGAAAACTAATCTCTCAAGTGGCATTACTATCAACCTGCTGCAATGAGTAAAGGCAGGGATTTGGCAAATTTAACCTGGAAATTTACAGCTCTCAAATTCTTTTTTTTCCCCCCAATCTCTCTATTTCTTAAACAATAAATGAATTTCTTTCTAAAACAATAAAAATGTAAATGGTTCAAGTTATATGTTGACTTTTTGGTGAGCCTTCCTCTTGGGAGGCCAAAACATAGGAAAGGGCATTCATGGAACTATTGATATTGCACAGCATATTGGGAAATGTATTTCAAAAGAGAGCGGAAGGAAATAAACAATCAATGGTTCAACTTGACAGATCAGTTAGATGACATTTGAAAAATGATATGAGAATTCAAAATTGGTGAGCATTTTCACTAATGAGTTAATAATTTTTCAGTGTTTGGGAAGCAAGGCAGTTACTCTTAAAATGTCATGGCATATCCACATCTCTTAAATTAACTTAGCAAATTTTACCTATTTATCTTGTTCTGGAGGAATTCAATCCAGTCATGAACAACTTAATTTAAAATGGAAAACGCTTGAAATAGAGCTGAAATTTTTCCAGATATGTAATAGATATGCTCTTGAAACAGAATTAAGGTTTGAATCGGTGAAGTCAGTTTAGCCCACCTGAGGATATTACTTCTGGCAATTGTCTGCATTCAATGCCAGCAATGTACAGAATATGGCGAGAACACAGAATATAACATGGCCAACCACATGAATTCTCACCTGCATATCAGTGGTCTGATTGAAAATTTGAATGGGCAATGAAAAAGCTCACTCAAAATGTGATAACAATGTACTCAAGTTAGTTATTGAAATAGCTGTATGCTTAATATGAGAATACATAAATATGAGAGAATGTAGAGGGTGGTGGCATGTTCCACTGAAAAAATGTTTCTAATTTCAGAATACAGGTAGTAGGGGGTAAGTGGAGAAGGGTGCATTACACCCTTGTATAACTTGCAGCCTCACATGTTTTTCCAATCTTACCATGGATTTAAATTAATTTCTGGATGGGGAAGGTGATATAAATGCACAGGACTTCATATAAATATCATTACATATGACACTCCATATTCTTAGAGGGATTATCAGTGGTTCAAATACACAGTCACACAGTCCAATTTGGGATAGCCATGAATTCATCCTGACTACCAAGAGGCAGAGGTAATATTGTAGTTCTCATCTGTGAAATCCTATTATCTCTACAAAAAGCTAGGGCCAATGTTAATCATAAGCATGCCTGTGATAAATATCATTGCTATAAGTAAAGGCACCTGTGCCATTGTTCTCCAGGTTTCTATGACAAATAACATGTTATGGATTAGCTAAAACAAGAACGTATTAGTTCATGATTTTATTTTATTTTATTTTTTTATTTTTATTTTTTAAAGATTTATTTATTTATCCCCCCCCCTTGCTGCTTGTGCTGCTGTGTCCATTTGCTGTGTGTCTTCTCTGTGTCTGCTCATCTCCCCCTTGCTGTGAGGTGTTGCCGCATCAGCCCACAGCGCCGCGTGAGCCGGCCTGCCCTCACAAGGAGGTGCCAGGAAGTGAACCCGGGGCCTCTCATATGGTAAACGGGTGCTCTATCCATTGCGCCACATGCGCTTCCTGCCATGAGGTTGCTGCATCAGCCCACCGCACCGCTCAGGCCGGCATGCCCTCACAAGGAGGCCTCCTCGGGACGCGAACCTGGGCCTTCCGTATGGTAAACGGGGGCTCTATCCACTGAGCCACACCCGCTTCCCAGTTCATGATTTTAGACTCTTGAAATGTCAAATCAATGAGTCGACAGAATCACTCTTTCTCCACAAACCTTGTAGTATTCTGGTGCTGGTTTGCCATAATAGAACTATAGCTTGATCTATGCTTCCTGTCTGTATTATTCAGTCAAAGGGGTGCTGATGCAAAATACCAGAAATTGGTTGGTTTTTATAAAGGGTATTTATTTGGGGTAGAAGCTTACAGTTACCAGGCCATAAAGCATAAGTTACTTCCCTCACCAAAGTCCATTGCCACGTGTTGGAGCTAGATGGCTGCCGATGTCCGCCAGGGTTCAGTCTTCCTGGGTTCTTCTCTTCCCGGTGCCCATTTCTCTCCAGGCTAAGTTCCTCTGTTTTCTCCATAAGGCCAGCTGTAGACTATTAGGCATAGGGCTCTGTATCTCTCTTCTGGGCTTCTGTTGTATCTAATACTTGGCTCTTCCTCCATTCCAAATGTCTATTCTTCTAGTCCAAAATGTTCATACAAGGAATTTCCTTGAAAAAAAGCTTCATTATATTTGTGAAAAATGGAAAAGAAACAAAATATTTATTGTAGTTAAATTGTTTTATAGCCATGCAAATATGTTTTTAAATGGTGAAATATTGGAAGGAGTATAAGTTTTCAACAAATTTCGGTTTAAGCACTGAAGTTAACTTAATAATAAAAAGGACTTAAATGAAGTGGAATTAAAGTGTTTTTGATGTTTAAATTTAATTTATTCCAAATATATGGATGGATACATTTTAAAGAAACAACTTGAAAAGCAATATCTTGGATAATAAATAACTTGGTCAGTGTTATTAAAATGTTGACTCATTGACTTTTGATTTATGATAAAGTAAATAAGTGATTACTTTCTCTCCTAGAAATATACTGCTGTTGCTATTCACTCTGTTTTCTTTGCTTCTGTGGAGTAAGTTTTTCACAAGTCTTAAATGTTTTTAATATTAGTTTTGATTCAATTTGTGGTTTTGTTATATGTGGAATCTTTGAAATTTCAGCCAAAAATGCCTGCAAATGTGAACACTCAGAATTTTCTCTTAATTTTGATTTGTGCTTAAGTTTATGTCTTTAAATATTTATAACAATGGTAGTTGCCTCCTTCAGTATTTGTTAGATATGTGAAGTACTGATAAATTACACAGTGATGGTTTTATTTTTTAGATTATTACTGTAGGTTGGTTAGTCACAAATGAGTCATTTTTTTAAATGTGCATTTTTTAAATGAGTGGAGTTTACAGATTCATCATAATAAATTATACTGCTACATTGAAAAAAATAGAGGATGATGTGGGAGAGGGAGGGGGCTACATGGGAATATGTTATACTTTCTAGGTAACTCTTCTGTACTCTAAAATTTCTTTTAAAATAAACTTTAATATATTTTTAAAAAATCTTCCAACAAAGAAAAGTCCAGGAGCAGATGGCTTCACAGGTGAATTCTACCAAACATTTTGAGAAGAATTTATACCAATTCTGTTTAAATGCTTCCAAAACATTGGAAAGGAAGGGAAATTATTCAACACACTTTATGAAGCCAACATTACCCTAATACCAAAGCCAGAAAAAGATACTAAAAAAAAAAAAGAAAGAAAGAAAATTACAGACCAGTCTCTCTAATGAACATAGATGTAAAAATTCTTAACAAAATACTTGCAAATAGAATCCAACAGCATATCAAAATATTTTACACCAAGATCAAATGGATTTATTTCTGGTATGCAAGCATGTTTCAACATAAGAAAATCAATTAACATAATACACCACATTAACAAATCAAAAGAAATAAAAACACATGATCATCTCGATTGATCCAGAAAAGTCATTTGACAAAATCCAGCATCCTTTCTTGATAAAAACACTTCAAAAGATAGGTATAGAAGGAATGTTTCTCAATATAATAAAGGACATATATGAAAATCCCACAGCAACACCTTATTCAAAGGGGAGAGGTTGAAAGGAACAAGACAGGGATGCCCACTGTTACCACTGTTATTCAACATTGTGCTACAAGCTGTAGCCAGAACAATTATACAATAAAAAGAAATTAAAGGCATCCAATTTGGAAAAGAGAAAGTAAAACTGTTCACTATTTCCAGATACATGATCCTGTATTTAGAAAATTTTGAAATATCTACCACATAGCTATTAGAGCTAATAAATGTGTTCTACAAAGTGGCAGGATACAAGATCAATATGCAGAAATCAGTAGTGTTTCTATACAGTAGTAATGAGCAAGCTGAGGATGAAATCAAGAAAAAGAAAATCCATTTACAATAGCAACAAAAATACTTAAATATCTAAGAATTAATTTAACTGGAAATGTAAAGGATCA
>JAQZBX010060694.1:6648-17355 GCA_029593785.1 Cabassous unicinctus
AGAGCCAGAACTATAAAACTCCTCTGAGAAGAAAATGTAGGGAAGCATCTCCAGGACATTGGTTAGGCAATGGTTTCTTTGACTTTATATCTAAACGACAAGTAACAAAGTACAAAAATAGATAAATGAGACCTCATCAAAATTTAAAAATGTTCTGCCTCAAATGACGTTATCCTGAAAATAAAATGACAACCTATACAATGAGAAAAAATATTTAGAAACCACATATCTGATAAAGATTAATATCCAGAATCCATAAAGAGGTCCTATAACTTAGTAAAAAGAGAAAAAAAGCAATAAAAAATGAGCAAAAGGTGTTTTGGAGCCTCGGCTATGCTGACCCGGTGCGCGTGTTCCGGCTGTGACGCAGCACAGGATTCATGAGTGCAGCGAGGGATGAAGTATCTGCCACACGGTGCTGGTGGGCAGTGTAGTGAGTGAGGCCCATGCCTTGGCACCACACCCCTTGTCCACGGCCCAGTGATAGCTTAAGTGAGTGAGATGGTTGGGGGAGCTGAAGGAACCAAGCTAGATGATGACTTCAAAGAAATGGAAATGTTATCAAGATCTGGGGAATAAACCCAGGATCTCATATGAAGGAAGCCAGCACTCAACCACTGAGCCACATCACTTCCTCTAAGTTGTTTTTTTATGTTTGTTTTTGTTTGCTGTTTGTTTCTGTTTTCCTTAGGAGGCACCAGGAATTGATCCTGGGACTTCTCTTGTGGGAATACTCATAGCATAGTTTTCTATATATGACTGAATGCCCTATGCTTTTACTTGAATGAGACCTACTAATCAAATTAAATTCACAAATGACCCTTTCAGCAGATATTTTGAACACTGAGGTTTCCCCAGACCAGGATTGTGCCCTCCAAGCTGTCCTAATGCACATATAGGAAGAAGGCCCTTCTGAAGTACTTGAAGATATCATTGCAAAGAAAAAAGGAGGAACTTCACTAAGTACCAGGCTATCCTTTGTTAATCCCAATGTGAAATTCGAGGTTATTTCTTCTTTAAACCCAGCAATTCTTCTACCTAATAGCAACTGGGAGGAACCCAAACATTGCTGCATACATGTAATTGGTGAAGATTATTCTGGCAGACCTGACCTCCTAGATGTGCTCTTACAGGACAGAGACCTGGGAATGTTTACTGATGGCAGCAGTTTTATGGACACTGGGCACCAGAAAGCAGGGTATACTATTGTTACTTTACAGAAAACACTGGAAGTTGAATCTCTTCACCCAGGTACATCCATACAACCTGCTGAACTCATTGCACTTACTAGGGGTTTACATCTTAGCAATGGAAAAGGAGTGAACATTTACACTGACTCTAAGAAATCCTTCTTTTTGATGCACACCCATGAAACTATTTGGAAGGAGAAGTGTCTTTTAAGTTCAGGAAGCAAGACATTAAACACTCTGACATCATAATTACCTTATTGGAAATAATTGTTACCTAAAGAAGTAGCTATTCTTCATTGTCCAGGTCACTAAAAAGGAAATAAACCCATGGCTTCTGAAAATAACCAAGCTGACCTAGCAGCTAAGAAAGCCACTAAAATGCAAAAACCAGCACGAATTCTAACTTCTTATATAACAATTAATGTCAACCCTTTAAATCCCCAGAGTATGCATCAAGAGACTTAGCCAGAGCAAAAGAATTGGGATTTACTAACCAAACTTCAACTGGGTAGCTCAAGAATGAAGCAGATATTGTACTTATGCCTGAAAGACTAATTGAGCCAATCATATCACATTTACATCAGAGCTCATATTATGGCCGAGAAACTGTGTACCACTAGTTGCACAAATTTATCATATGGCCAGTGTGATGTTTAGGCTAATGTGTGAACTCAGCCAGATAATTGTGTCCAGGTGTTTGGTCAAGGAAGCACTGGGCTAATTGTAATATGATGGCATTTATGGACTTCGGTCACCAGTGTGTTTACTTCATGGATGGCTGATTACATCTGCATCAATCAGGGAGATTGCCTCAGCAATGGATGATGCTTTTATCCAATCAGCTGTGAATGCCTTAAAGGGGGAAGTGATTTCAACATTCGGAGAGAATTTCCCAGCTCATCTTTGGACAGCCAAGTTCTCCCAGAAACTCATCAAGGACCTTCATTGGACTTTCATTGGAGCCCCTGGTTTGCAGCCTGCCTATGGAAGCTGGACTTGTGCATCCACACAGTTGCATGAGAGACTCTTATAAAATCTCATATTATTGACAGATATCTCCTGTTGATTCTGTTTCCCAATAGAACCGTGACTAATACAGCCAGATATCAGAAGGATTATTCAAAAGGTGTTTGAGGTTGTGTAATATGTGGCAAAGTCAATCCCAAAACAGTGCCCCAGTGTTTGAAAAGGGAGTACAATACTGAGGCCTCAGTTCAGGAGAGTTTTGACAACAAGATTTTACAGTAATGCCTAGGGCCCAAGGAAACTATACATATTAGTGTTTTTAGACACCTTTTCTGGCTGGGTTCAAGTCTTCCCATGCCAAACTTAAAAGGCTTCAGAAGTAATAAAAGCCCTTTTAAAGGAGATTATTCCCAGGCTTGGACTATGAAACTCTACTCAAAGTTATAATGGAAGCACATTTATATCTAAAGTCACCCAAGAAATATCAAAAGCATTAGACATTACTTGGAAATTTTGGATCTTATGAGGACCTCAATTTACTGGAAATCTGAAAGAATGAACCAAACCTTAAAGAGAACTTTAAAGAAAATTTGTCAGGAAACTAACTTGACCAGGGACAAAGCTCTGCCAGTTTCCCTGCTTTGGATAACAGTTGTCAGAAGGTGACTTGACTTAAGTCCTTATATAATAGTATATGGGAGACCATTTCCTTTTTTAAAATATATTCTTTGTTTATTTTTAAAAGATACTTATATTACATAAATTGTTAGATAAAAAAATATAAGGGACTCCCATATGCCCCACTCCCCAAACCTCCCAATTATCCACAAATTAACAAATTCTTTCATCAGTGTGATCCATTCATTGCAATTGATGAACACATTTTGGAGCATTGCCATTAAGCAAGGGCTATAGTTTACATTGTAATTTACACTTTCTTCCACTCAATTCTGTAGGCTGTGGCAGGTTATATAATGGCCTGTATCTGTCACCACAGTGTTATCCAGGTCAATTCCAAGTCTTGAAAATGCCCCTATATTACACCTCTTTTTCCCTCTCCCTGCTTTCAGCAGCTCCACTGGTCACTGTCTCCACATCAGTGACATAATTTCTTCCATTGCTATAATCACAATAAGTCTGTAGTAGAAAACCAGTAAGTCTACTCCAGTCCAAATTTATTTACCAATCCTGAGGATTCTGGGATGGTGATGCCCACACAACCTCTAATTGAGAGGGTAATTTGATCCCATATGGCTGATGGATGGAACTCTCTTGCTTGCAGTGGTAGGCTCTCTTGGTTCCTTGATGTGGTGGTTTTCCATCCTCACCTCCCCATCTGCTGTCTTGTGTGAGTCCAATGAACTGGAGAGTAGGTGCTGAAACTCCACTGAGGCTCAGGGCCCAGCCAGCACATGGACAGCCCAGAGATTAAGTCTCCTGGATGTACACCTACCAAGTTCAGCACCATCAATAGGTTCAAACAAAAGAGACAGAAGAGGCATGTGTAGAAAAGTCACATCTGAGTCTAAATCTGTCACATATGGGAGCACAAACTCCAAAGTAGGGCCTACTGTGAAGGCACCAAACTCCAGAGCTATCTGCCATCACCACAGGACCTGGGTGTCTACAGAGCCCTCAGGAGCCCCATTGTTTGGGGTAGTGTCCACTTTGGCCATCTATGAGATGCTGCTGAGATGTGCATACGCTTTACCTCTCTGAAGACCTCCCATCTCACTTTGAAGTCTCTTAGCCATAAACACTCATTTGTCTTTACCTTTCCCTGCTTTTATTCAAAGTCTTTTTCCAGTTGTATCACCAGCCAGTGCTTGATAGTAATCACATGTTGCCAGGGAGGTTCATCCCCAGGAGTCATGTCCCTTGCTGGGGGAAGGTGATGCATCCACATGCTGAGTTTGGCTTAGAAAGCAGCCATATTTGGGCAACAAGGAGGCTCTCAGGAAGTAACTCTTAGGCACCCTACAGCAATAGGCCAAGTTGCAAACTCAATATCAAAAGGCTCTTAAGCACAGTCATCAATATCAAGGGCCCATCAATGGACCATCCTTCTTCACTAGTCATTGCCTCTATACTTGGGAGATGGTTGCTGTTCCATTAGAGAATGTGGTAGAGCTCCCCAGGTTGGGGATTCAATAATCCAGCTGTTGGGTGAATCTATACCCACTGTGGCAATGCTCCAAGAACACTTGAACATATTTATATACCTTATATGTATGCCCAGGTGAACTTTCTCCCATGTATCCCCCATCACTCACACCCCACACCATTGATTCTCCCCTGCAATAGTTGTAATCCTTCTGTGATCCCAAACTTCAAAAATGAAGCCAAGAATGTTGCCAAATTCAATTAATAGAAAAATGAAATAATAATGATAAGTGTAAACATAAGAAAAAAATACATAATAATTTAGAAAAACTAAAATAAAGTTTAAAAATGGGGTATTAATAAAAGGAAAAATAAAATAAATTATATGAGCAAAAACCTTAAGCAGACATCTCTTTAAAGAAAATATACAAATGGCCAGAAAGCACATGAAGACATGCACAATATCTTTAGAAATCAGGTAAATACAAATTAAAACCACAATAAGATACCATTTCAGATCCATTAGAACATCTACCATTAAAAAACAAACAAACCAGAAAATAACAAGTGGTAGAGAAATGTAAATACTCAATTATTGTTCATAGGGATGTAAAATGGTGCAGCAGCTGTGGAACACAATTAGGCAGCTCCTCAGAAAGCTAAGTGTAGAATTACTATATGACCTGACAATCCTACTACTTGCTATATACCCCAAATAATTGAAAACAGGGACTGGAAGAGATATTTCCAATCTCATGTTCAAAGCAGCATTATTCATAATTTCAAAAATATCAAAGCAACCCAAGTGTCTATCAATTGAATGAGTAAAGAAAATATGGTATATACATACAATGAAATATTATTCATCTGTTAAGAACCAATGAACTCCTGATACATGTGACAACAGTGATGATTATGGAAGATATTATGGTGAAAGAAGTAAGCCAAATACAAAAGGACAAATATTGTATGATCTCACTGATTTGAACAACTAGGATAAACAAACTCATAGAAACAGAATGTAGTATATGGGTTATTAGACAATGAGGTGGGAATAGAGAAGGTGACATTAAGGCTTAAAATGTACAAGGAACTTATCTGGAATGACAGGAAATATTTTGGCAATGTATGGTGGTGACAGTAGCACAACATTGTGAAAGTAATTACCAGCACTGAAATATATATCTAAATTTGATTAAAAGAGCAAATGTTAGACTGTATGTATGGTAACAGAATAAAAACGTTTAAAACTCCATGGAACTACTCTAAACAGTGAACTCTAAATTAAACCATGGACTACGGTTACTACTACAATTATAAAAATGCACTAACATCAGTTGTAACAAATGTTCTATTCCAATGTAAGATCTGGAGATCTGTATTTTATGCATGATTGTTCTGTAAGCATACTTTTATAATAAAGAAAAAAAATATTAATTCTAAAAAAATATTTACTAATGTAAAAAATTGAATTTCACATGATTATTTTAGAGAACTAGTGACTTCCACATGAGAATGAGTTTCCAAAACTTAAAGACTTTTCTGATAGAATTGTTGGTAATATTAATTTGAATTATTTTGGTATAATATAATGAATTATATTATATTTAGATGATGTGCAACACTCTGTGAATCAATATTTTCCACATGTAACTTTATGTCTAAAATCATGCATGTGTAAAGGACCCACTCAAATGTCTTAATATATCAATGGATTTAAATTCAATAGAATATGAAAAGCTCATTCTTTGGTAGCAGATTACAAATTGAAAGGCTTTAAGAAACCATTATTTTTTGAACTTTGATTTAGAATCCTAAAAGAATAACATTGGTTTTCTGAAAGTGCTATTAATATATTCCTTCCCTTTTGTAAGCATATTTTTGTAAAGATTCCTTTATTTTCTTCATAATGTCAACTAAAGAATCACGTTGCAAAAGTTTGAAAAAAAAAATTATTTGAGAATTCAGATGTATTCGATTAATCCAGATACTAAAGAAGTTTTCAAAATGTAAAAGAAAATTTCTGCTTCAAAATATTTGTTTAAAACTTCCGAGCTGAATTTCATAATTATATTGCTATTCTGTAGTGGTAAGCAGAGACTTCTGCTTTTGAGCCTTCATTTCAAAGATTTCCTTGGAGCTTCTTAGCCTCTCCCAAATTATATCTCTTTCCAGATTGACAGGCATTAATGAAAATTTCAGAATATCAATTGTCGTCTTTACTGAGAATGTCTTTTGAGGGGTAAAAATTGACAGTCTAAATGCAACCTATCTTTATTTCTCCATGTGCGAGGGTCTGTTTAATCCAGTTTTTTGGTGAATAAGTCTCACTCTGCTAAACCTTTTTTTTTTTTTATCTTTACCTTTTAAAATCTATTCTTGGAGTATCTTTAAAATATAAAAAAGTAGGAATGCCGAGTAGAGCCGCTGGCCATCGGGACCCTGAGTTGTCCCTCTGGCCGCCGCGACCGCACGGAGGGGCCCTGGAGCCCGCCGCTGCGTGACAATGACAGAACCACCGGACTGGGCCTGGGCCGCCACAGCCGCTGCCGCCGCCGCAACTGCCGCCGAACCAGCTTGGGCTGTTTTCAGAAGCTTCAAGTGTTGTCAAGAGAAATTTTTTGGATTATGTGTTTCTCAGCTAGACTAAATAAATGTTAACAATGAATAAATGCAAACAAATTGGGCAGTTGCGGCTTGCTTAAGACCATTCCATATTCAACCCCCAGAAATGGCATTGTGTGGACTGCAATACAACTGAGTCAATTTGGGCTTCCCTTAGGTGTTGCTTTGTTGTCTGTGGAAGATACATTGAAGAGCATGCACTCGCACTTTCAAGATCGCAGTCATCCTGTTTCGTTGGAGGTAAATGAGATGTCTGTTTTTTGTTACCTTTGTGATGATTATGTTCTTAATGTAAATGCAACTAGAGACCTGAAATTACTATGAAGTACATTAAGTGCAATCAAAAGTCAAAATTATCACTGCACCACTCGTAGTGGAAGGATTTTACGGTCTATGGGTACAAATGATGATTCTTATTTCTTACATGATGGCACCCAATCGCTGCTTCAAAATGAAGATCAAATGTATACTGCTCTGTGGCACAGGAGAAGGATGCTAATGGATAAAATCTTTCAAATTTTGTTTGAACAAACACCCATTGGAAGAAAAAGACAAGAACAATTTCAGGGAAAAATAGGAAGAAGAGAAGTCAAGAAAAGATGGCAAGAATTAGAGCATCAAGTTAAAGCAGAATTGGAAAGTATGCCTCCAAGAAAAAGTTTGTTTGCAGAATCTAGTTCAGTCCACCACAATAGAAATAGTTCCTGTTCAAGTGCCATCACAAACCCCATCATCACCAGCAAAAGATACAGTATCTACCTCAGAAGATGTAAGATTTTTAAAATTCAATGACTCCTCAATTAAATGAAAGACTATACTAACTCCTGGTGTAACAGGATTGAGAAATTTGGGAAATACTTGCTATATGAATTCTGTTCTTCAAGTATTGAGTCATTTACTTATTTTTTGACAATGTTTTTTAAAGCTTGATCTGAACCAATGGCTGGCTGTGACTGCTAGTGATAAGACAAGGTCTTATAAGCATCCACCAGTTACAGATACTGTAATTCTAATGAATGAATATCAAGAAAAAGACACAGGCTTTGTTCATTCCAGATATCCAAATTTACCATCAGTACTAAGTGGTGGAGCATCAAAAAGTAGAAAAATGGAACTCATTCAGCCAAGGGAGCCAAGTTCACAATTCATTTCTTTGTCATGAATTGCATATTTTGTTCCAAGTAATGTGGTCTGGAAAGTGGGCCTTGGTCTCACCATTTGCTATGCTATACTCCGTGTGGAGACTAATCCCTGCTTTTCATGGTTATGCCCAACAAGATGCTAAGGAATTTCTTTGTGAACTTTTAGATAAAATACAACATGAATTAGAGACAGCTGGTACCAGTTACCACCTCTTATCCATACTTCTCAAGGAAAACTTATCAAACAGGTTCTGAATGTTGTGAATAACATTTTTCATGGACAGCTTCTTAGTCAGGTTACATATCTTGCATGTGACAATAAGTCTAGTACCATAGAACCTTTCTGGGCTCTGTCACTGGAATTTCTAGAAAGATACCAATACAGTGGAAAAGATATTCCTTCCCAGCCTTGTCTGGTTACTGAAATGTTGGCCAAATTCACAGAAACCAAAGCTTTAGAAGGAAAAATCTACATATGTGACCAATGTAACTCAAAGCATAGAAGGTTTTCCTCAAAACCAGTTGTACTCACGGAGGCCCAGAAACAGCTTATGATATGCCACCTACCTTAGGTTCTCAGGCTACACCTTAAATGATTCAGATGCTCAGAACATAATAACTGAGAAGATTGGTATTCATGTTGGCTTTGAGGAAATCTTAAACATGGAGCCCTATTGCTGCAGGGAGTCCTTGAAATCTCTCAGACCAAAATGCTTTATCTATGACTTATCTGCTGCAATAATGCACCATGGGAAGGGATTTGGCTCAGGACACTACACTGCCTACTGCTATAATTCTGAAGGAGTGTTCTGGGTACACTGCAATGATTCCAAGGTAAGCATGTACACTATGGATGAAGTATTCAAGGCCCAAACTTATATCTTGTTTTATACTCAGCAAGTTACTGAGGATCGACATTCTAAACTCTTGCCTCCAGAGCTCCTGCCTGGCAGCCAACATCCCAATGAAGAAGCTGATCCTCTTCTAATGAAATCTTTAGCTGATCCGAAGACAGTGGGGCTTTCTTCTTGTTATTGTACATATACATTTTAAAAGGACTGACTTACGATTTTGAGCTTCACTGTTTTATTTTTTACTTATGAATCAAGACACACTATGTTTATATATTTTGCATCTAGGTACAATAGAACTTTTTACAGAAACAAAGTATAAATACATGTCTAGCAACAGCAGGTAACTAAACTTTTTACAAAGTACTTGGAAGTTTAAACTTTTGGTGTTTACCTCAGACTGGTGTTACCTCTTTTTTTATTTTGATGTCTTATTTGGCTCAGATCATAATTTTGTGCAGTCTTCTACAAAAGAAGTTCAGCTTGCATCATTTTATATACATTTGTTATTTATCTTTTGTAGCTATTTTCTATACAAATTCTTATTAAGTGTGAAAATTAGATACTTCACCAATACAGTCTAACAACAACAAAAAAAGGATTTCTTTCAGACCATTTGCAGATTGAAGCCACTTTTGTCCTGTGAAGGGAGGTTAAAGTACTACATTCAAAGTAAACTATCAAGGTATCACCTAAATACTTATCAGTCATACTCATTAATATTCCTGAGGCTTTTGTTTTAGGGCTCAGAATAGACATTACTTTGGTTCATGGCACTTCATTTTTTTTTAATGTATTAAGTTTTAATAATTGTTTTTTATTTGGATAGTCAAACTATATCTAAATGAAAATGGCAGCTTTATAAATAGTATATTTAAGTGAACTTTTGGTACTATGGACACACAAAAAAATGATGGTTGGGACTTATTATAATAAGCAAATAGGTTTGTCCAGATTCTAATAGAGCAGTTGTATCAAAAATTTGAATTTAGTAGTGTATTATGATGTCATACACATACTATTTAAATTGGTTATGAATGCATTTTATACATTTGATAAGGTTAGATCTCTTTTAAAGTATCTCTGAGATTTTCAGTTCAAAGAAATAAAAATACATCTTTAAAATCTGGATTACTTTTGCTAAGATTATGTGACTACTAGGTGGGGTGAACCTCTTAGATATTCAAACAATAAGCCTCAACATTTTATTTAAGATATTAAAGATGATCTAAACTTGCATTTTATTAAAAATATTTTATGAGACACTCTTTGCTCTTCCCTCATAATCCTACCAGATCTCTTTATAGTCATACTGCTGCTAACTAAATCTTATTCAGAAAGGGGAGACTCCTCTAATGTCTGTAGATCAGCTCTGTAAGATCTTAGTTCAGTGTTAACCACTGGATGATAACCGTTTATCCCTTTTTAAAGTTGGTTTGTTTGCAGGTTGAAATCTCAGTGAAAGAGAATATCCTGTAGAGTATTAATACTGTTTGCCGCTAGTGATCATCTACAAATATAAACTCAAAAAGGACCTCTTGGTAAACTTTTCTTCAATCACCTAAGTCAGCTGATACTGAAGTGCAATGAGAATTTGTAACTTAACAGACAAATCATTTGTGCCAAAAATACAGTTTCAATATAAAATGGCATTTACTAAATACCTATGCAAGTTACCTCAACTGTGACATAATTATACCTCATTAAAGATTTATGTGGACAAGAAAAAAAAAGTATATAAAAAATAAAATCTATTCTTGAATGTTGCCTTTACTTATTCATTTATTTTTAATTCAGTAGCTGCTGTTCAATTATTGGATTTTAATTTTT
>JAQZBX010060695.1:0-17252 GCA_029593785.1 Cabassous unicinctus
AACAAGAACCCATCAGTGGGCCATCCTCTTTTGCCAGACACTGCCTCTGCACTCAGGGGACTGTTGCTGCTCCCTTGGGGAATGTAGCAGAGCTCTCCAGGCTGGGAATTCAGATTCCCTCATTAATTAATTGTCTACCCACCATGACCATGCCCCATCCCTTGATCATTTGAACAATTTTATATATCTTTCATGTATATTCAGATGGACTTACTCCCATGAATCCCCCATCCCAGACACCCCCCACCAATATTGTTTTTGAAAGGAAGACATAAAAGGAATGTCAAATTTTTTTTCTATTGCATTCTGCTGACTATATTGCACGGAAGGAAAAAGAGAAAGAAAAAGAGGAATGAGGCAGGGAAAAATTGGAAGAACCAGGAAAAGACAGGCAGGAATATCCTGGGCAGGAAGGTGGTATAAGACCATGTATGTCAATGCTGTAGGAGAAATCATGTTGAGGCAAACAACTGGCTTGAAGGGGAAGAAAGAAACTATCCAGTCATGGCATGGGGATAGGAGACTGTAGAAACTGAGAGAATTACTATAAAGCTACCTACCATAGATCTCCTCAAAGTCAGAGATATGGCTGCAAATCTTGGGGCTACCACTGGTTGCATGGATGTCAGGTTTCCTTTCTTCCTATTGGGAAGACTAAGATCTCATGTTGAGACCCTGTGGAACCTTCACCCTTTATGTTCTAGTGCCCTGCAAGCTGATTTGGAAAAGTAAAGGTAGAAAATTTAATTTGATGAAACTGTCCTAATAAACTGTCTTGGCACTAAATAACACAAGTCTCCCTTCATTGGTCATAGTCTTGGGTAAGAAAATGATGCGGGGATGATTTCCTGTCATTGAGGAACAGGAAGAGGTGTTATGCATTGGGGAGAACGTTGTGATACTCTCCATCTTGGATTAACATTCTAACCATGTTATTAGCTACTTAGCATTGGACTCATTTCACAATCTCTCAGGTTCTTTTATCTCTTCTCTAAAATGCAAATATTGATATCTACCCTTTGGTTGTTGTAAGGGTTAGTCTTAATGTTCTTTCTTTTTTTTTAATATAATTTTTTTTTTTTTAAAGAAAATTAGATTACATGAAGGTTACACAAAAAACATAAGGGAGTCCCACATGCACTGCTCCCTAGCCCTCCCACATTTTTCCACATCAACAACATCCTTCATTAGTGTGGCACATTTGCCACAATTGATGAACACATCTTGGAGCATTGCCACTAAGCGATGATTATAGTTTACATTGTAATTTAAACTCTCTCCTGCACATTTTTGCAAGTTATACAATGTATATACAATGGCCTGTATCTGTCATTGCAATGTCATTCAGGATAATTCCCAAGTCCTGAAAATGTCCCCAATTTACCCCTATTTTTCTCTTTCCCTCCCCTCAGAACCACCAGTAGCCACTGCCTCCACAACCATGATAAAAGTTCTTCCATTGCTAGGATCACAAGTCTATGGCAGAACAACGGTAAGTCTACTCTAGTCCATTGTTCATTCCCTAGTTCTGAGGATTCCGTGATGGTGATGCTCACTCCACCTCTAAGTGATCCCTTTGGGGCAGATGGATTGGACTTTCTTGCTTACAGTTGTGGACTGTCTCTGTTCCTTGAGGTGGTCATTGTCAGTCATCATCTCCTTGTTGTCCTGGGTGAGTACAATGAACTGGAGAGTGGGTGTTGCAAGTCTGTTGAGATTCAGGGCCCAACTTGCACATGGACAGCCCAAAGATGTAAGTCTGTTGGACATACAGCTATCAGTTCTAGTACTAACTATAGGTTCAACTAGAGAGGCAGCAGAGCCATGTGTAGGGAGAACACAACTGAGTCCAATGCTATCACACTGGGGAGCGTAAATTCCAAAGTAGGGCTCACTGGCAGGGTGCCATACTCCTGAGCTGTCTGCCCTACTTATAGTGTCTGGATGTCTCCAGAGCCCTCAGGAGCCCTGCTATTTGTGGTAATATTTACTTTGGCAGTCAATGAGTTCCTGCTGAGACATGCAAAATAGTAACCTATGAAATGAACTCCAGACTCACTTTGAAGTCTCTTAGTCTTATAAACTAACTTGTCTTTCCCTTTCCCCATTTTGGTCAAGGTCTTTTTCCAATTGCATTGATAGTTGGTGCTTGGTAGTAATCCCTCGGTGCCAGGGAGGCTCATCCCCGAGAGTCATGCCCATGCTGGGGGGAAGATAATGCATTTATATGCTGAGTTTTGGCTTAGAGGCCACATTTGAGCAACAAGAAGGCTCTCAGGAGGTAATGCTTAGGCACTCTATAATACTATGCTAAGTTTCAATTTTAAAAGTTAAGGTTCATAAGTACAGTCATCACAATCAAGGGTTCATCGATGGTCCATCCTCCTTCAGTAGTCACTGCCCCTGTTCTCAGGGGATTCTTACTGTCCCATTAGAGAATGTGGCAGAGTTCTCCAGGATGGGAATTCAATATTTCTTGGTTATTGTGTGGATCTCCACCCACTGTGACAATGCCCCATGAACACTTGGACACATTCATATACCTTATAGATATGTCCCAGGTGAACCTCCTCCCATGCATCCCCCATCTCTGACACCCCACCCCAATGATCCTTCCCTGCCACAGTTGTAACCCTTCTTTGATCCAAAATTAGGCATAATCAAGAGATGGAAAGGTTCAAGGAAGGTGGCACTAGTAAGATTCTGTGTTGCCATAGTTTTCCTGTTGACTTTAGCTGGACAGATTGGAGTGATGGCATGCTATTCTAGGAGAACAAGATAACATCATGTGCTAACCTGAACACAGAAGTTTTTTAATCAAAACTAAAAAATCTGCTTCTTTAGTTTTGATAAACATTTCTTGCTAGGAATTTGGATTCATATCTAAAAGATAGAGCTAGCCAAGAATAGAGTATCTTGATAACGTTTAGAAACCATTTGAACACCCATCAACAAAGCACTGAAAAAAAGAGATATGGTCCAAAGAACAAGTCAAATAATGGTTTTAACAAGCTGTGATTTCATCTGAACAGCTTTCTTGTGACCAGTATTACTGAACAAGACTACATTCAAGCAATAGAAAGAGACTGGATCCTAGAGAAACTTTGTTCCCCAATATCTTTGAACATAACCTCTTTGTCCACATATATATCACTTATTTTTCTTTTTTCCCCACCTCTCACTGCTACTAATACAATCTTTTAGAAAAAGATGTCTGATTTTCAATTCTGAAATGTATCTATTGCTAGCCAATATATGTGCCAAGACTTGCTCTATCAAAATCCCCAATTTCAATTTCCAAATTCCTACAAGAGAGGTGATTGTCTCAACTTGAGTTCAGTGCCTACCTGTGGTGCAATTAACTTTGGTAAGTTCACTATCAAAATAATGACTTCAAATTTTTCAATCTTCTGGAATGTTTAAAGTGCTTCCTCAACTTTGAGTAATATTACCAAGATCAGTGATTTTCAAAGTTGTCTGAATCTTTCATTCTAAGTGGAGCATATATTATAGAATTTAATAAAGCAGAATTGACTATGGAGAGAGAAGTTATAACAGACCCATTCATCCCCACTAGTCAAAGGACTGTCAGTGAGTTTCTGGCAAGTTTTCTCCCATATTGACTTAGTTCAAGCCAAGTGGAGCAAAGTGGCAGTATTAGAGGTAGTGAATCCTAAATTGGAAAGTTATTAGCAAGGAGGTACCCAGTACTCTTTTCTTCTGCCTTTAGTTAGGTCAGGGTAATAAAGACCCTTCCATCACTTATTTTCCATACCTTCATTTCACACCTAAAAATACTCAGTTTTTAATTTGGAGCATGGCTTTCCTTAGAAGATTACAGTAAGGGAATGTTTTCCCTTCTCCTTATGTTCTAATCAACAGTCTTACCCAAAGGTTATGTCCCAAATTTAAGCTAGTTGAAATTTAATGTTATTGTTTTTGTTCTGTAATTCTTTCATTAAGGTTTTATTGATTTCCTAAATGACTGAAGAAATGGGATAATAAAGGAAACTTCCAGCTTTCGTTCTCTGCATTCTTCCCTCCACTACCCACGTGCAAAGAAATTCTTCTCAATTTTATAGTACCTGTAGGAATTTAAATATTTTATTATTTGAGCTTTTGCACTGTCGAATTTCCAAAATGAGCTAACTTTATTGCTGGGATAATGAAGATGAGTGTTCACAACAGGGAATTGCCTTAGCAGATGCGAAAGGAAATATCAGTCATTCTTTGTTCTCCTCCTACCCAATTTAACACTCGTCCATCAAGTCAATTTCTTCAGAGTCTCATGTGCTTACTCTTTTATTAATCATGGTTGTGGAAGAATAAATAATGGTCCCCAAAGATATCCACGTTCTAATCACTTGAAACTGTCATCTTAAATGACAAAAGGGGCTTTGCAAATGTGATTACAAATATTGAGATGAGGAGAGTACCCTGAATTATCCAGATGTGTCCTCAAGGTAATCATAACTATCCTTAGGGAGGCAGAGGGATATTTAACTACAGAAGATGTAGAAGATGCAATGGCAGAAGAAAGAGGTTGTAGAGATGCAGCCATAAGCCAAGAAATGTCAGCAGCTACCAGAAGGTAGAATAGGCAAGAAATGAATTCTCCCCTGGAGTCTCCAGAAGGAGCTAGCTCTGCCAGCAATTTGATTTTTAGCCCTAAAAGACTCATTTTGGTCTTCTGGCCTCCAGAACTATGAGTATAAATTTGTTGTTTCAAGTCACTAAAATGAAGGTAAGTTGTTACAGTAGGAAAAGGAAACTAATACAGTGGTGGTCCCGAGAGTGTATTCAGAAGGATTCTAAGGTATTGCCAGAACTCAGAGTTTGGGGATTCATTGGTCTTGGCTGTCATGTGTTAGGGAAAAGTGTACAAACATTTGTGCCATATGTATTTTAGTTTATGCATTTTTTAAAAAGATGAACAAAAGTTGACTCTTGGCATGCTGGAGAAAGAGATTCAGGCACTTTTGTGAATCACTGATCTTGGTAATATTACTGAAAGCTGAAGAAGCACTTTATACATTCTCACTTTCTCTTTAATTTTATACCAGTCTCATGAACTAGGTGCTATTATATCTCTTTTGACTCATGAGAATGGACCATTAAAAACATGAAGTAATGATGATTACTTCATGTTTCTAATCAGCTGATAATTATGCTGATAGTAAATGGTAGAGATGGGACTCAAACAGAGGCAGTCTGACTTCACAACTCTTAATCCTTGTGCTGTAGGAGCTCCGGGATATAGGGGAACTAGCATTAACCGAGACAGGGATGCAAGGCCATTGCATAGACTCACTCATTAGTTCCTTGGCTTGTTCCTCCCTGCCAGTATCACAACTACCTTTTTTCATTCTTGACTGGACCCTTTATATTCACTGTCTTCTTTAATCTTCACAATCTTACAGTGTAGCTGTGATCATTCTAAACCTTCACTTTCAGAGTCTCTAGAAAATATCCACAGTTTGGATCCCATAAACACTAATAGACTACCATGGCACAAAGCCTTTCACCACTGTATTTCAAATATTAGAAAATTAACTTTCAAGAACAGAGGAGTAAAGACTATTAAGCAAGTACCCTATTATTCTATTTCAATAGAATTTTTTAGTAAAAGTGAAAAAGAGGTCATGGCACAGAATGTAGGCATATATAGTGGTGCTACATTTCTGTTCCCTTGAGCTCAAATAGCATCAAGTTTCTCTTCACTATACATAAGAAAATCTTTGTGTTTATAATAAATTGTGTATCTACTTTGACTTCTTTGAGTTATTCTTTATTTGAAAGGGTCCAAGGGAAAGTCATGGAAATTAAAGTAAGCTGGGCATGGAGTTTATCTCCCCTCCAGAGCTAGAGAAATGTCCAGAGCTGGACCCCTAATGTGGCTGAGGGCCAGTTTACAAAGATTGCATAAGGGGCAGATGTAGAAAAATATTGATATATTTGTGGGATAGCTAACTATTCCTTTCTGGTTGTAGTTAGGGATGATATCGAATCTAGAAAAGAAAGGAAGAGACTTACTTTAGGGAAATTAATATTTAATTTTGAGGTTTAAATTATCCCTGCATTAATAGAATTGTCTGATTCATAATTCAAATATCAAATTCAGTCAGCTTTAAATTTGTAATTGGATGTGGAACAGCATAATTTGTTCATTGCTTTATTCTTAGACTTATTCATGAGCATTTTTCTGTTTGCAGTATTCTTTTTTTTTTTTTCCATATTTTTTTAATTTCTTCCTCTTGAGAGAGGGTAGAATAATAACTTACAAATGAGGTGATAGGCTTTTAGTCCTGAACCATAATTTTTTTAGGTTTATAATCTATGACAAATTACTTATCTGCCTCAACAACAAAAAATAATGGATTGGCTCTGTGAGGGATACATCTGTTTGCCTATCTACCCCTCTTTCCCCCTCTGTTATAAGGAAGAGGCAGGAGGAGCAGCACAGGAACAAGCTTTGGCCATGGATGGAGAGGTGGTGGTGGTGAAGTCACAAGCCAAGGCCTGTGAGCAAGCTCTGAAAGCTGTAAAGGGCAAGGAGCGGCTTCTCCCCTAGACAGCCACAACACAGCTCTGCCAAAGCCTTGGTTTTAGCCCCATAAGACCCATCTTGGACTGTCTACCTCTAAGAATTTGTGGTAATTTGTTGTAATAGCAATAGGAAACTAACACAGAGAGGAATCCATGAGTTAGAGAGACTTGAGAGTATAGAAGAAAACATAGACTCAGGAAAGGTGTCATCCTGGTAGTGAGTGCTCCTATTTGCCCATTGACTAACACATCATATTTTGGCTTTGCAGTTTGAATCCTGTTGCCATGAATTTGGCCCTTAAGATGGAATCTTCTGGAGTTGGGATTGTCACCCAAAAGTTAGTTTTATTTATTTATTTAAGCCTGACATTTCCTGAAAGCCTGTGATCATTTTTTTTTTTTTTTTTGAGTTTCAAAAGACAGTTTGATCCAAGCAGGAAACTCTCAAACAGCACATAGAGGAAAGTTAGGCAGGGGTCACTCAGCTGCATGCTTTGCCAAACGGCTGAACCTCAGCACACAGGTGGCAAGGGCGAGGCCAGGGACCTGGTCTGCACCACCCATGCTCGCCCCAGCAGGCTGGCCCAGCCGACCTCTTCCCAGAAGTGAGCTCACGCGCTCTTCCCCAGCTCACCCCCTGCCCCGTATCCTCCCTCAGTGTGCCAAGCCAGCGGGGCAAGGGCAAAGCCCGAAACCCCAGAGTCCCTTCTCCCTCTCTATCCAGGCCTTTAACAGAGATGTGAAAGAGCCCACCCAGCAGGCCACAAGGCCGGCGCCCCCTTCTGGGCACTAGGACCACCTCAGTAGGCAGGGCTGGTCGGCTGCCCCAGGGACCTGGGGGTGGGAGAGTGGGGCGTTGCCCGGCAGTAGGAAACCACACGGTGGGCTGCTTTTTAGGTGGAGAGCAAACCCCTTTGGCCGGCAGAGTCCAGAGGAACCACCAGGATGGTGGCAGGTCGAGTAAGGAGAAGAGCCCTCTGGTCCTGTCCTGCTGCCTGTGGCAGCCCATGGGGCAAGCTCGGGGCTGCCAGTTGCTTCCTGTGGGGCACAGGGGGACCCGCTGGGTGGGGCAGGAGGCTTGCTCAAGGGGAGGGCTCGCAAGGATGAGGCCAGCTCCAGTGGGGAGGGGGCCCTGGTGTGCGTCTTGAGCATGTCCTCAGAAAGCACGTCAGGGCCTAACTGAGCATTGTGGAACATGGCGCTGGGACTCAAGGGGCCTAGGGTTCTGGACAGGCAAAAGGCCCACGGAGCGCCCCGGCCCACCCCACTGGTTGCTCTGTGTGCCCTTTTCTTGCACTGAACCTCAGCGTTGGGGCCGGCTTCAGTGAAATGCTTTCAGTGAACTTTCTACGTTCTTGAAATGAACTTAAATTTCTCTTAAGTTGAAAAATGTCCTATGTTGTCTTATTTGCATTACTTTTTTTTTTCTTTGAAGGCATGGTAAAACAACAACTAAATACATAATAACATTTTACTCAAAATGGTGCACCAGAGCCCTATAGCAGCTTGCCACAGGTACACTAAGCTGCAGGAAAAATGTGATCCATCTGACTTTGCTCATTTTACTTAGTATTTCGGGAATGTGCTTTTTTTATTGACTCTTATATAGATATGAGTGTGTATTCATATAGTCATATGACAGAACAGAATGCAAAATTCCTTTGGTTTGTTTTTTTTTTTTTTAATTACAAAATCCAAGTTTTCAGAGAAATATTCCATTTTCCAGATCAATTTAAGACGACTCCTTTAGTTCTGCCAACGAATTTTCAAGGCCATTGTGGAGGGATTTCTTGGAGTGACTTCATTTGGAGTAATAGCTTTCTGGTCACAAAATATTTATCTCCCTACCTCTTCACATATAGATGCATGTCTAAAACTCCACCATCAGAATTGTGTCCCCATAATGCAAGGGTTTTATTTACAACTATTCCTTTCTTTTTTTAAGTTTTTTAAAAATTTTTAACAGATACTTAGATTGCATAAATGTTACACAAAAAATATAGGGATTCCCATATGCCCCACTCCCCATACCTCCCACACCCTCCCACATAAACATCCTTCATTAGTGTGGCACATTCTTTGCAATTGATAAACACATCTAGGGGCTTTGCCATTAAGCATGGACCATAGTTCACATTGTAGTCTACACTCTATCTCACACAATTCTGCATGTTATGTGCTGATATAAAATGGCCTATATCTGTCATTGCAGTGTCATTCAGGACGATTCCCAAGTCCTGAAAAAGCCCCCCTGTATAACAACTGTGTTTCCCTCTCCCTGCCCCCAGAGCCTCCAGTGGCCACTGCCTCCACATCAATGTTGTAATTTCTTCCATTGCTAGAATCACAATAAGTCTATAGTAGAATATCAGTAAGTCCACTTTAGTCCATAGTTCATTCCCCAATCCTGAGGATTCTGGGATGGTGATGTCCACTCCACCTCTAATTGAGAGGGGGCTTAGATCCCACGAGGAAGATGGATGGGACTGTATTACTTGTATTTGCAGACTCTTTAAAACTTCTATTCACTCAGAATTATCTCTTTGCTGTTCTTCAAACTCAGCCTGAGATTTCACATCTTAAAGCTGCTATTCATTCTGGTCCATACTCAATGAAATCCTTTCTCTTCTCTCAGTTTTTAATTCATATCTTCCCAAACATTCCCCATTCTTTAAAACCAAGCTCAAATTTAACTTTCACAGAGCCTTTTGTGAAACTTTCTTCTGTCACATTTGTCCAGAATATCCAATCAACAAATGTTTCATTTCTCATCTCTCAGGTAAGATGCCGGCTTTGGGTATATAAATTTGAACAAGGGCAAGATTTGGATAATTTCTCTTCTGGACTTTTTCCATCTCATATATGTGGTTTTTATTCTTTTACCTTATACTACATATATTTGTAAATAAAAAGGTGAAAGAACATGGGATTTGGAGTCAGGCAAATCTGAGTAATAAAGACTTTATGATTAACGTGTGAGGTTGAAAAATCTCCTAACTTCCTTGAACCTTGGTTTCAACATCATACTTACTTCATGGTGAATATTAAATAATGTATATCAATAACCTGAACTGTTAAGTACTCCATGATCTTTTTCCTCCTACTAGCATGCAGATTTCTTGAGGGCAGTATTGTTAAGTGATTAATCATATCTTCCGTATCTCCCAGCACAGTGCTAAGAAAAAAGAAGGGAATCAAATAGTGAAAGGACACATGTCAATAAATGCCAAGGAAATGGATGGTCTGAAAGCAGGTTGGGGAGTGAGGAAAGTACCACTGACTATGATTTTGCAATGGTTTACAATAGATCCTGGGCAATTGATCAATTACATAAATAATCACAGCTTGACTTGAACCCTAAATATATCATAAGTATATTCCTTAGAAAATATCCTTTAGGAAACTCATTCTGTAGCTGGTTAGTTAAGACACTGGTCACTCGTTCATAATGGAGCCTATTTCTAGCAGTAGGTAGAGTTAAAGTAATATTTAATAAATACTTTGGGACATTTAAGTACAATTTAAGTAAATGCTAGTTGGGGAGTAAATGTGAAATGATTTGAAGAGAGATCCGTTTGAAAAGTTCCTATGGGAGTTCTGGTTTAAACTATACTATTAAGCAAAACTACAGCTTCTTTCTCATATTCCATATCCTTAAAAGTGTCAGTAGATGAGAAACTGGTCATTCAAAAAAGAGGAAAAGAAAAAGGGGAAAGGATTGACCAAGAAAATCCCATCCATGACACCTACTTTATAGGACTATTGTGGATTGGGATTGCATAATCAAGAGTTCTCTATGCATGCAAATGGTGGATTCTGAGAGTAGGTAGTGGTGCAAGGACATTGAGCCCTTCAAACCTTTGGCTACTATGTCTTAGTTATCACCATAATCATTGCTTTATTGGCCCTCTGCCCTTCTTGTGTCCTGTTTGTCTCTTGAGCCTACTCAATCTAATCTTTTCATATCTTAGACCTGTAACTCTCATTCCCATTTAGAGTCTTCCTCTGGCCATTTGGTCCCTTCACTCCCCCTAATGACGTATTTTCAAACTGTCCTCCTTGGCTTAGTCTCCAAACAAGCCCAAGCCACTACTGTCCTATGAAACAAAACAAAGAAAAAATATCTCTCAAGAGATTCTATAAAACAATCTAGAAATAGTCCTGCCTCCCAACTTCTCAGCCTGACTTCATGTGCCATCCATGTTAGCTGTTCAACCACCTCCAATTGGGCCTTGCTAGGACACTAAAATTGCCCAGCAGAGGCCACTCAGTCCTCCATTTTGCCAAACCCCATGGATAATTTTCAGTTCTTTTATGGCTGGTTCTCTCTACAGAATAAGATATAGCTCATCCTTTCCCTTTATACAATCCTTCCGCTTAGCTTCCTTTTGAAACTAGCTTTTAAAAGCCAGCAACATTGGGAAATGATTTTGGGCCAGTGCCTAGACTAGTTTTACTATATTAACATGCAATTTTGAATGTCAGAATATTTAGAAATGAGTATAATTACTGTAGCTAGCATGATTCTATCTCTAGTGTTTACTAATCATTGTAATATTTTATTTCTTCTAATATATTTATTTCAGATATTGCCATTATCCTTATGTTGTACATGAAGAGTCAGAACTCAGAAATGGGAGATAACTTACTTAATTTCTCAATTCATAAGTCCTAGAACTGAGAATCACATCCCTTTTGTATTTTACTCGCTCATACTTTCTCAGGTTCCCTATACTTTCTTGTTAAAGAACCAAAGAGAAAGGGAGTTCTCAATCACATGGAATACCAATAACATTAATCAATATTTATTAATTGCATAAGCGTAATCATAATAATCACTAATGTTTAGTGAACACTTACTAGGACATATGGGCATTTTACTACCCATAAAATATGTACTTTTTGCTTGTTGTAGAGGTGGGCATGGATGATTAGAGAACTTGAGTAATTTTTCCAGGTTCCTATAGTATAGAACCAGGTATCAAATCTAAAGATGACACCAAAGACCATGCTTCCCTAACTACTATAAAGTTGCCCCAACTATATTTGACAGACAGTCACATAGCAATGTCTCAGAACTCAAACACTCCAAAGCCATTGTTTCCTTCACTTAGAAAACAAAACTAAATCTTCTCCAAGGCTCTCTATATAAAAGAGATTTTAGTGGATTTCAAACCTATATCTGTCTCATTCCTAAGCCAGTGTTCTTACCACTAATTTTCCAATTTATCTCCCCATGGGAGTTAAGAAAAATATGAAAGATTTTATCTTCTAAATCTATCCTCATCACTGTTTAAAATGGAATAGTAATCTCATTATCTAGCCATATCCTAAAGTAGAAGAGTTTCTGGCCTCATCACCCTATAAATACGGTTCTCCAGTGGGGGGGGAAATGATTTTATTTTTGTGATATTAGTTTTATTATCTTATATTATGGTCTCTATTGTCTTAAAATTCACAAATATAAAGGTTATCTGTCATGACATGACATGAGAAGTCAGTCTGAAATAAAGGTTGTAATACTTCAAAGGGATTAAGAATTCAGAAACTGGATTTTACTTGTTTCAATAAGTGTCATTCTACATTCCAGGATTCTACTGTAACCAAGAGAAGGAGCACTGAGGGCTTAAAGATGAGAATATATGGAATACTATTTTAGGAAATCAAACATATGAAAACCAGAGTTTACCAAAATAATGATTAGATGTAAATATCAACTTTCAAAACAGTCTTTGTGTGCCAATGAGATTAAAGAGGTCTTCTACGGATCCGCTTTCACACTGTATTTAAATGTTTGAAGATTATTTACTAGGAAGGTAACTGAGGGAGCTTAAAAGAGCTTAAGCTAAAGTAGCAAACTATTGTCTCTAAAAAGGATGAAGCAATATTTTTGAAATGTCTAATATAGATACCTGACTGCCCTGGGCATGGGGTTGAGGGACCTGGATTTGACTACAGATGAATTTTGTGTAATGGAGATATAAAGAATATAAAGCTACCCACTTAGGTGACTGAATTGTATAAGGCTCTTAGCAGATTTTGAAAAGGATATCAGCTGCACTGTCATCAACACTGATTTAGTTAGTGGAGAATGAAATTTGCTTATTCTATTTTTTTTTTTTTTAAATCCTTAACAGTGGTGGTTAAGTGGACATAAAACCAGTTAGTCCTATTCAGAATCAAACTAAATATATGACTCAGTGAGTCACTGGTTAGCAGTTATGGGCAATGTAAAAAGTGATTAAGTGAAAGTGGCATATAAGTAGGGCTTTCTTCAGATTCACCATGTAAAAATCTCTGGGGGTGGATTTGGATGGCTCTGAATGTTGAAAATGTTCAGGTGTTCATTAAGTGCTTGGATAAGATCTATCTCAGAATCTCCCCAACCCATGAAGCTTTTACTTTCCAAAACACCCGAGACTGCTCTATGGGAGGCACATTATAGATAGTGAGCATGAAAGAGTAACACAATAGGACAATCTCTGCACTAGAAGTCAGGAGACTTTGATTCCAGTACTCAGTCTGCAAGAAATCTCAATAGTGAACATTTATTTACTAAGCACTCTGCTAAAAATTTCCATTTCCTTGATTTTTCCTCCAAATTCTGCCATTTTCATTTTGCAAATGATTAAAAACATCAGTTTGTGACTTACCTATTGTTATATAGCTACTCAGTGGTAAAACTGGGATTTGAAGCAGCTTGTTTAACACCAGAGATTTCTCTAAAATGTTTTGCTTCTCTGCCACTATTTGACATGTGTAAGAACCTCAGATAAATTAATCTGCATATGCATTTGTGTGTATGCATATGTATAAGTTCTGGGGTACATATTCCAGTTCTTTATTGCCTAAGTTGTCTTATAGTAGATACTAACATGCTTGTAAAATCATATGATACAATGCCAAGGTTGTCTGGCAAACATACATGTCTTTGGGGTCTGGCTAGAGGAACGGCAGGAGTATGCTGATCTCAAAGTTGTGGCGCTCAGCCTGTTGTTGGACATGAAGCACAGGTCCAAAATCACAGGGTCTCTCAATTGTTTCTACATATTTTTCTGTGAGATTTTTTGAATATTATATTTAAATAAAAAGGCCACGAATCAAAGTCTACAAGCTGCTGTCTTGAGATGGGCTTCACTTAAAAAAATGCAGTCTTTTGGCTACCAAGACCCCCTGTATGAGAGAGACGGCAGGCAGGAGAATTTTATTTCTATGAACTGGGAAACATGTAACCAGCCAGCAACTCAGTTGCCTTATGTGTACAATGGGTCTGACAGCAAGTTGTCCTAGACACCTTTACCCACTCCCCAATCAAAAATTTAAATTCTTGTGATAAGTCTTGAACTTGATTGCCTCGCATTGTGACTAAGGAGATGCATATGAAAAAGATATGAGAATCATTTTAAAGCAGCTTGTAGGTAACAGTGACTTTTGCGTTCTGTTGAAAAGGGAAGGAATGATTAGAAAAAGGCAATGAAATAAAAGTCCAAAGGTAGTTCAGGTACTGGAGAAGAGGAAATGTGAACAACTGGGATGCTAGTAGTGAGAATACATTTGAAAGGGTTAGGTAAGGAAGAGGTTGGTATCTTAGCATGGGTTAAATTATCCTAGAGAGAGGACTCTAGGGAGACCGGTAAGTGTTTTCAAATAGCTGTAAGGCTTGCAAATGGGAATCAAGGTTAAGAGACAGTTTAGTTGGATTCAATGAAACCGTTTATGTATAGAGAGTTGTTCCAAGAGCTGGTGACTTCGCTATTAGGGAGCCGTTTAAGCTAACTAGGTAGTTATCTTTATCTGTGCTTTTATTTCTTCTTGTGGATTCAAGTGGCCTGTGGGTTTCCTTTAATTTCCGCCTTAAGGACTCCCTTTATAGTAGCTACTGTATTTGCATTATGATTCAGCCACTTGCAGGATGATACTCTGGGTGTGGTTTTCAGAAATCTCAGCCCTGTGGCTACAGGAGATAACTTTTTGTTCTTGTTTTGCTGTTGTTGGTTCAAGTCATCTATCCAGAGCTTGAACTGGCAGTTTGAAGCTCTGCGTTCATCCTCGTTTGTCTGCACTTTCCCAGTACAATTAGGAGCAATGAGAAGTCAAATTATACTTTGTAGATTTATCAGTGTTCTAAGGTATCAAATACATGATGACTCTGAACCTTGCCTTCCATAGATGTCGGATTAGAACTATTCAGTGGTAATTTGCATATTTTTGTTGCCATATCATACCATGGACTTTGAGTGCCTTCTTTGCCACTGGGAATAGAGTCATCGATGCCTTCAAAACTAGTAGGAAAACAAAGTACTAGTTCAGAAAACTCAACCTTAAGATTCTGCCTGTCCATAGAATATTTTTTTCCTCAGGGAATTCTCAATTCCTCTCTCAAGGCCTTTCAATTGATTAAATCAAACCCACCAAGTTTATGTAGGATAATTTCCTGTACATAATGTCAGCTAATTATGAACTCTAGTCACATTTACACAATACCACCACAGCAAGTTCTAGATTAGTATCTGTTTGAATAACTTGGGATTTTAGTCTAGCCAAGTTGTCACATAAATTTTACCATTAAATATTGACCCCAGGCATGCTTTACTCCTAAACCTTTTAATCATACATACTGACCAGAGTGTTGTCAGGAAACCCTCAGAAGTTTTAGATAAAAGTTGTGAAAGACATTGAAATGGGTAAAAAGTAGCACAAAGAGTTCTGTCCTGCGCATTATTTAATTTATCTCAAACTTTCATTGAATTTGAACGATAACCACCAGGTGACTTTAGAACACTTATGGTGATGCAAATTATTCTTATCCTGGATATGCAAATTATGTCCAGTAAAGGAGTAATTTTTGCTCTCTAAGTATTGACCAACTTAGCATTTATTTGTAAATTCCTTTTAGTTCCTGATGGCCTATGTATGTGTGTGTACATGTTGAATTCTCTTTTGAGCTGGTTGTAACATCTTATGATTCCTTCACATTCAGAGTTAAATAATTCTTTGATATGTTTCATTTTATATTTGTATGGGAGGCATGATTGTAGCATCTTTCATTAGAAGGTGGGAAGGGTGTCTGGAAGGTAAGGAAAAAGATATCTCCTCTACCCAAAGAGAAGAGTAAAATCCAGATTATGGTTTCAATTCTTGATCTTGTGAAGGTGCTTCTTCAAAAAGAATGGTTCATCATATCGCCTCCTAAGCACTGAGTCTATATATGAAATTATGTTAAAGGGCAAAGAATAAGGAGAAGAGGAAGGAGGTAAGAGAAAGTCTAACAGAAAAAAAGTCAATTCGTATGGATTGATATTAATCCAATTACTATCCTGAACTTCATACCCAAATACAAATCTGTACTCAGAGCCACACAGAGTTTTCTGAAAAAAGAACTGGACAGGGATGTGAAAACTATGTGTAGCAAGCCTAATCATGTAATTGCAATCAAGGGGCAGGATTCCAAAGGAAATCAAAGTCTTTGGTGTTATAAATTTCAATCTCCTAAAGGTTAGAGTATCAGGCAGCTTAGCACTGTTAACCTATTTAGTATACCTATTTCTTCAGAACAGTGCAAAAGAAATGTGAAGGCCATGTTTTCTATGTCAAGGACAATACATTTTGCTAAATTAAAGTGGGCTCTGGATATGCAAAGGTTAACCTGGCCTTGACACTTTTTCTTCATTATTAAGTCAGCATCTTGACTGATATTGCTTCCAGTTTTTTGTTGTTTTTTTTTTTTTTACTAATCAGAATGCTTGGAGATGCCATCAGAAGGAGTCATACATATATTACAGAATTGTATCTAGCTCATGCAAAAAATTTATATATGAACACACATGCATATTTTTAACATAATGGCACGGTAGGTATGTTTTACTGGCTATGCCATTAACTCTAGAGACATTGTATTACACAATTCTGCTTGCTTGGATTTTTTTAGTCCAACAACTATAGGAACGTTAAAAACAAAGTAAGTTGCCTCTAAAACAGACTGTGACTTCTCTTTGCCAAGGTCTTGGGCTATGTTATTTTCTTTATATTACAAGTTGCGTATCAGCTTTCTATAATACTTTAGAATACTGCTGACAAATAGAGTCTATGAGAAAGACAGAATCAATCAGGAAGACCAATATAGAGATTAAGTTGAGGTAAAAGGAATGGAAAGGTGTAGGTGGGTGTAAAGCTGGCCTTGGTGTCAGGATTTGTGACCAGCATCATGCAAGACACATAGTAAGCACTATAAACTTTGCTGATTTGAACTTGGTGAGTGCTTTGATAAATAAGAAGTTAAAGCTGGTAGGTGACCACGAAAAATATAGGTTTGACGTAGGTGGAAACTGTTAATTTTGGTTTAATGTGGTTGGTTTTGCCAGCAGTTAATATTGCTGCAGATTGAAGTGGGGAAAAGATGTGAAAGAAGGCAGGAAGCTATAAGTTATGAGATGTATTTAGATCCCAAGATGGTCTATACATTTGAGGGATATTAGAAAGACTACTATGCTTTGTTAGAAAAGTGTAGAATTGAATATGAAATGAATCATAATGGTTAATGACTTATCAAAGTCTCCACCCTCATAGGTCATGGGTTCGTTTTTAAGAAAAATTAAAAAGATATGTTAGTGGGAAGCAGATGTGGCTCAAGTGATTGGGATCCCATCTACCATGTAGGAGGTCCAGGGTTCGATTCCCGGGGCCTCCTGGTAAAAAGCGAGCTGGAC